>JABFPM010000957.1:0-23534 GCA_022817325.1 Idris sp. 1 HC-2018 | reverse complement strand
ACTGTTTTAAGCTGTAATATTAAAAATATTGTTTTTTATTCATATCATGAAATTTCAAATTTTTTATGCAAGTTACTCCAAAAATATAGATATGAATAAAAAACAATATTTTTAATATTACAGCTTAAAACAGTAAAAATCGCAATATAAGAAGCATCGTTATATTTTATAAACCATTTATAGACCCAAATGGTTACCATATTGTCATTTTAGACTAAAAAATACACCTTTTTGCTGAGTTTCAGCTAAATGGGCGTATGACACATTCGTAGGTTTACTTGTTAGTTAATCTCAACTCTTTTTCCTGCAAGTTTTTTAATTAACATAATGAATAATTTGGAGAGATTTATTACAACGACACACTATCAGTGACGGCTTATTAAAAAGTGAACGAGCAAATATGATAATTAAAAACTCGTCTTACCGATCGTCAAACTTCAAATTTACTTTCGAACTTGTGTGACTTCAGTGAGCTCTTACCTGTAACAAAAAAACACAAATTTATTATAATAATTTGCCATAAAGTAAAGTGATTAATCAAACTATTTTTTGATTATCCCAATAACACTTGAAACTTGTTTGCAAACATGTTCTACTATTATTTGAGAATCATCATCATTAACCATATTTCGAATTATCGCATTAATTAATTTTCTCTGCTCGGTTGACAAAATCAAAAAATAAATAAATAAATAAATAAATAAATAAATAATAATAATAATAATAATAATAAATCTGTATCAATATTATATGGAAACAATATTATTATCTTGAAAATTAATACAACCGTAAAAATGAAAAATGATTGGGTCAGCATAATTTATTATTCGATTTGAAAAACAAAATCTTAATGTTGTCTGTGTGCTAAATGGACGCTGAAATATGCTTTCCGTGCGATGGAAAAAATTAACATAATTCGATTCCCGTTCGTTGTTTCGCGCCAATGAATTTTTGCCATCGTTATCGTCCAGGCTCTAAATTATTATTTATGATACAGCAGTTCAAAACCAAGTCTTTCTTTTGGCTTAATGCGCTAACAAGATGAAGTTAATTTGCAAAAGTTTTGTAACTTTTTTTAAGCACGACATCGATTCCTCGCGAACAAATATCAAAGTTGAAAATTGGTGCATAACGCCCCTCATAATATCGCGTTTAATGCGCAAAACGTCGATAATTTTTTTGCTTGAATATTCAGAGATAGTAAACAGTTTACTAATTTGCTTATTTATTTTTATCAAAACGATGTGTCACTTGCATAACTATTTATAATTATATTTACATCAAGATTTTTCATTCAAAATAAATTCATTATTTTTTAATATACATTTTTGCTTAAAGAAATGGTTTTAATTATTAAATGATACGATTTGGATTTTGTGAATTAAATATTCACCCTTTGACAGTATGATCCTGAACCTTTGTTTTGAACTTGAAACGATTTATACAAATTGCAAAATGTAACACATCGCTAGTGCATGATGTTCATACATGATTTGAAGCATCGTGATTGAAATAACAAACACGCAACTCGCATTACAACATTTTTCGGCACTGATATGATGCAAAGGGGAGCAGTCCCGGTGAATATGACGCCCTCTCAAAGCGCCATCCAACTGGGTCAATAACACTTTTTTTGTGCGTTTTCCCTCTCTTGAGCTCATTTATCAACGTCGCGACGAAAAGAAAGATCAAAGCGCATAAACTCGTCGGGGATCAGTTTTCCCGGACCAAAAGGTGCGCTTCTTTGCAAAACTTATGGTTCCATTAGCAGACGAAACGATATGCTGACTGCCCGATAAATGTGACAGCTAAAATAAAGGACGGAAAAGCAGGGTTTACAACGAGGAAGAAAATATTTTCTTTGAACTATTTTCAGAAAGCTTTATTAAATTTTTTTCTTAATGCAATATTCGATTCACAAATAACTATTATAAATGTTTATGTATAATACTAATTGTACAGCAAAATTTTGTGAATGAAGAAAAAAAAAGTGCGCGAAAATAACTGTGGGATTAGCGTTGTAATACGGACACACGGGCAATCTTGAGTCAAAAAGTGTAGCCATCGTTTTGAGAATTAATAATTGAAAGCCAAGCAGTCATGACTGCTCTTTTCTTTTGCTCTGTTATTTTCCCTTACAGGGTTCGCGTTTTTAATGAAATTTTTTTTCTGAAACTATAAACTTTTCTTAATAAAAAAGGTTTTCCTTTGTTGTTTTTTTATTAATAAAAAAAGACACCAATATTTTGTACACATTTTGAATTAAAATTTAAAATGAAATATAACTTAACAAGTCAGTTGAAATAAATAAATGTTCATATCAAATTTACTTAAAATGCAAAAACATCATTTCATTTGAACTTTTCGTTTGATTTAAATAAATCTGATTAAATGTTATTTAAGGGAATTTTAATTGCAGAAACAGAGATATATAATTGAAATTTATGAAAAAGTAAACAATTATTTTTCATCAGTTGACCTTTTTTTGTAGCAGCACAAAATTATTTTAATTTCAAATTTAAGTGAAACACAAATTTGTAATAGCGGATTCTCATTAACCTTTAGCTGCTTAAGAAAAGTAATATTTATTATTTACTTTTATATTGCCTTTTAGGGAATAGCAGAAGAAAAGTCAAAGAAAATGTACGCGCATTTATCTCACGTGCTCTTTAATTTCCTCGTTTCAGTCTAATTAAAAAATATATAAAATTTAATTGGATAAGATGTTTTTGAACTTAAAAAAAAGGAAAATTAATATATATATATTTTTAAATTTCTTTAAACGTGAAAATAAAATGTTTAATCTAAAAAATTATGCCCCGAAAATGTTCAACATTTTTCAAATAAATGGCGCTTTAAGTGAAGATCTTCTTGACGCAGTTAATGATCATTAATGATCAGTCTCATTTGCAGCGACGGAGTATTGCAAATTTCGTAATTTTATTCCTCCCACCACTGCTAACTCTGTCGGGGTAGGATTTATACAAAGCTGACTACGAAACGCGCAGAAAACGAGAGAAGGGTTGACGTTGTTGTTTTTGTTTTGCTCGTTTCGCGAGAACGATTTGTATCTTTGTCATTTATATACAGCTGCTCAACAATTAAATTCCTCTCGAAAACAAATCGAGTTGCCAGAATGCATTACTATCAGCAGGCAATGCCGCGACGGATAATTCAGCACATTTTTTGTTGTCCTCTCCTTTTGCTTGCTCCGTTTGTTCCGACACACGCGATCTCTCCGTAAACTTTATAATTGATAAACGCTAACGTTGCATACAAATCGTGAATTCAAAATTTGTTTCGTTAACTTGAAGTAAAAAATTAATCCGAGTAATTAATTTCATATTTTTATTAATTTCTTGATATAAAAGTGAATTATTTTGGCTAATTGAAACATGACGGGAATATTTTATATAACCTGGATAAAGAGGTATTGATAATAAAATTTTTGACATGAATAAAAATTATTTTTAAAAACTCATTTGTGAAAGTTTAAAAGGAAAAAGTATTATATTATTTTTAAAGTGTTTAATATAAAAAATATAAAATAATTGCCGAGATTTTATAACATGATTACTGAATAAAATAGCTTGAACTGACTTTAAAACCGAATTAAATTCGTAGAACACTTTTATAGATTCATTCCATTTGGGTTTCTCGTTCGATCAAAATAAATTTGTTTGAACATTGAAGATAGATCCATTTGAAATGAAATCTTTGGGCATCAATTTTTTAAATATCATTTTTTACATTATCGACTGTATTAAATTAGAGAAAATAAATAGAAAGTAAGCTGATATTGGTAATTTTATAAGTTTGAAAAAAAATTACAATTTATCAATGAAAATTAACAAAAAGATAATAGTAATATTAATACGTTTTTTATACTGTTTATACTGTAATTCAAACTATTTTTGCGCAGGTTACTGTCTTTTACACAAAGAGTGACGTTAATAACCATAGGGAATTCTATTTAGAAAGGAATTTTCAAAATTATTAAGTCTGTCAAAAATTTATGTTACTTATAAAGTAAAAGAAAAAAAGTCAGTCAACGAAAATTTGTTTTCTTAAAGACCTGTGCAAATTATGACTACGTAAATTACTCGAAACTCCAATTCATTTTCAAGAGTGCACCAAATAATTTTTCTTATTTGTGAAAGAACGAATACTTATTTGTCAGGTCGACTCGAACGAACACTCTGCTTAGATTCATCTGAAGTAATTACTACTTTAGCAATGAGAGAGTCTTCCAAATATCAATATTACAATTCGATCAAATTTTGCATGATAAAATCATACAAAATTTTCATCTGAATAATAAAATTATAGTTAAAAAAAATTGCATAATTTAAATATTGAATAACAAATTTTGTTGGTGCAACAAATCGCCTTGAATATTTGGACCAAAGAAAGAAATGAATTTGATTAAACAAATGGTTGCCTGCGTAGTCAGTTTTATGTACGATGTCACCCTTTCTTGTTACCACAACAGAAATTCGTTTCAACTCCGCGGTAGATCTTGTTGACTTAATTTGCGCACCTTCAGTTGCTGTGTATAATCTCTTGTTAGCTATCGCCTCTGCTCTGAATATTCTCCGCTTATAATAATTCGACGACTACAATGGCATCGTTTTCCTATTGTTTTCCATAACGAGTCCAATTTGTCGCTGCTTTTCTTTGTCTAAGTTAAAAATAGCTTTGCACTGATTCGAATTTGTAAACGGCAGTTTCAATAGTTGAGTTTAATCAAAGATATTGAATTTATAACAAATATTTTTTATTTCTTTAACTTGGTACTTTTTATTTGATCTGTTTATTTGGTTTTAATTTATTTTTTACTTCACTAATGAAATGTATTCATTATTTTTGAAATTCATTATGCCTTGAAATATGAAGTTTCTCTACTCCAAGTTAAATTTTAGTCTAACTAAAAAAAAGAATATAAAAACAAAAAAGAATAACAATATGAACATTTTATTAGAAAAGAAAAAAAAATTCCACTTAAGCTACATTTTCTACATTAATTTGTTTTTTGTTTCCCGTTTTTTTTTTGTTCTAATATCTTTTATCTATCTTTGTATGTAAAATAGATGAAAAAAAATTATCATTCTATCGATTTTATTTCATTTCAAAGAAAAATTATATTTTTCTAATAAATTGAATTCTACATTCAACTGTGTATGCTTTATTCACTTATTAAAAATATTTTACTTCTTTATACACGGCAAATTTAAATTTTCCAATAAAAATTGATCAGGAGTTGTTTCATTTACATGGTTACTAGCTTTAATAACTTTATAATATTATTTCATGTCTACAATTTTTTTATCAAAATAAGGTAACTGAAAGTTAAGTTACAATTTGATTAAGAAATTAAGTCTACTTTTTACTTGTTCAAATTTTGTTATTATTTCACTATCGCACAAAAACTTTTTAATTTGTGATTAGTAACAACAGATTAATTTGGATATTAATTCAAGTTGCTGTACAAGTAAAGTTATTACTCGGATACAGCATGACAGCATTACTAAATTTGACGAAATCTCAACGACCATTTCAAAGTTTTGCTCAAACTAACCGATGCCCTGTTAAAATTGTGGTCTACAGGGACGTGGTTCACCAGATGTTGATTAAAAGAATATTAATAAAAAAAACACTTTTCAAAGCATATGCTTTAAAAAAAAAAGAACAATTGTAAAAATGTTCTCATGGTATCGTGAGTTGAGTCTGCGACAGAGAAACGAGAAAATTGCAAGAAGATAATAAAAAGTAAAGCGAAATGAAGGCAGTCGATCTGATCGACTTTGTGATTTAAGGCAAGACTAAATAGGGTGCACGCGCTGAGGTGCAACTTTTTGCATTTTAAGAGCAATTTAAAAAACTTGAAATTACTCTGCAAGGCTATATCTTGTTCAAGTGGCACGTGTTTATTAGGAAGATCGTTAAAAGTTGAGCAAATCGACAGACTTAAAACTTGAACGAAAAATAGTTTGATTAGTAAAAAATGTGAATTTTAAAAAAAAAAAAATTAAAATTTGGATTTGAAATTTTGTAGTTGTACAAATTTTTGGCTTCTTCAAAAGTTGAAAATATAGCGACACTAAAACAGATAAAAAGTGATTTTTCTTTTCACAGTAAGTAAAAAAATTCAATGAAGTGAAATAAATGTATAATATTCATACCCCCAATGAATTGTATATTTTGTGCCGATAAAATAGTTTCCCCGTTTTTTTGTATCTTTCTTCGGTATTAACTTGAATATTGTAAACGGAGTTTGCAAAGTTTATAGTGTCCAAGTTATATGCTTATTTTAGCAGAGAATATATTTTTTTATGACAAAAATTAACAAAACTCATTTGATATATGTGAGTCTTTTTAATGTTAAACATTATTTTAATTAATTTTAAATTATTATTATATTTTTGTACGATTTACAATTTACACTACTTTTCATGTGATACATTTACTTTTCTTATAATGTACATTTATCTAGTTGATCAATAAATTTATGGATTTTAAATGTAAAATATTTTAAAAAGTAAGCATATAAGTTGTGCGGTGATCTTAGATAGGTGATTATTTTAAATTTATAAGAGTTGTACGAAATAATGCTGGCACGATAGTTTGGCAAGTTTGCGAAGTCAATGGGTACTGAAAGAAATGCATTTTTAAAAGTTGTGTGTGCACGTATAACTTTTTATTTACAAGGAATTCTTTAAATATACAGTTTTGGACCCATGATATTTTAAAACTTGACTTACAAAGGTGTTGCGGTCAATATTTTTTATTCTGCTGATGTGTTTAATACAAAACGAGAGTGAAAATAGAAATCAATCTAAAGAACAGTTAAGGTTATAATTTATTACACATTTGTTTGCTTTGGGATGAAATAGAAATTACAATAACATTTTATCTCAATAAAATACAATATATATTATCATAAAAATCAAACGTTTAATATAATTTCAAACCTATAAACATTTATTTTTACTAAACGACATTGTTCGATCGTAAATTGTTTCTCGAAGTAAATAAAGTACACGAAATGTCAACACTAAGCGCCATAAAATTACGATATAATTATTTGATAAAAGTTCCATTCTTATTTCAATTTGATATTATTATATCAAAACAACTCTAATATAACTTGTTTTTCATTTGAGATAAATGTATTATATATTGTTAAAAAATCGAATGAGAAAGTAAAATACAGTAACTTTATCTTAATAAAATCAAATGTTAAGTACAAAAGTTATTCCTACTTTTTGTTCATGAAATTGAATAAATATTTAACAAAAATGTATCACAGACACATTAAACAGCGGATTTTGATTTCAGAAAGCTGTAATAATTATTGTAAATTTATATATTTCGAGGAAAACGAAATTTTTCTTGAGCAAAACGAGTATAATTTTATTGCAAAAACATAGCATCTGCCTCAGATTACAAAGCGTATAATTTATGTTTAAGATACGTGTAAATAAAACAAATTTAATACAAACTCACGCAGTTATCGTAGCACGACAAAAGCAGGGTGACAATGTATGTTCTGCACGTGCGACAGTGGATAACGAAAATAGGTAAATAGATAAAGGAAATACCTTCGACGAGAACACCAAATTTATGATTTCAGCAGCAGGTTTGCTCAAGATGATGCTTTGTATGTGTTTGGCTTCGTGATTCGGTTATAATACGAATACTGACAATGTCGGGTCACGCTATCTTAAATTCTTAATAGAAAAATAATTCCACTTTGAAATGTCGAAACAAATGTTCTTAATCAAGTATTTTACTAAACTCATCTATCAAGTAATATAACGAGAGAGATTTTAATTTTATTTTCTATTCAACCTGAGTTAAGAAAAAAAGGTAAGAAATCTAAAGTGAATAATTTCAATAAATAACATTCAATTGCCCAGAAATCAGATTTACAGCTTATTTTAGAAAAAAATATGAGAGTAAGAAAAAAATAATAAAATAAAACAAGAAGAACGGAAAGGACCAGGAAAAAAAGCATCGTCACACTCTGAGAATGTAGACAGACACTATAAAAGTTGAGTTGCTGTGTAAGTTGGACCTACGTGCATGCTTGCGGTATCAAGTGCCACACAGAAAACACACAAGTGAAGAATAGTCGATCGCGTGTGCGCACCCGCAACTTTTTCTAGAAGGAATTCAGTGTTTGTTGGTTTTTCAGTCAGACCTGAAAAATAGATAAAAGAAGCGAAATAATTGAGTCAAAACTACAAGTAAGAAAAGAAGAAGAAAAAAGGAAACTGTGCCGGCGCACTTATTTTTACTTAACCCAGGCCGAGCAACGAGAAATTATGTACTCAAGAACAATGCCAGAGAAGAAGTGAATTTTCAATGACTTCGGGTTTTAGTTGTAGTAAATGACGTTAGTTTTGGAGCAAAAGCTGTTTAAAATGTCAAACGTGTTTCTGCGGATGGCAACTGTGTATTTCAAAATTGATATTTGTCCCTTCATCTTTGTGTTTTAAGTTACATTTTTAGCTTCTTGGTGAATTTTATGCTAAAGTTGAATTTTAAATTGAAAATAATTGTTTCTTACTGATAAAACTGCTAATGAAATTTGATTGGAAAAAAAAGTTTGATCAATTTATGATATAACTCATGCATTTTCAGCCAAATTAGCTGCGCGAAATCATAATAAAAGTACACTTATTGAATAATCGAAGAAATTGCGGACATTAATGAGCATAAAAAGTCACAGTCACGTAATTTCAATTAAGATCAACAAAGATACGTAAAAATTTTGCGTATCATAATTTATATTTTTTACAAGCGTCCTTTTAATCTGGCATTATTCATCGTTCCGCAGTGTACTGCAACTTTTATGAATAATATCGTAGCGGGTTAACATTGTGCACACAGTTACTACGTGGCGTTTGCAAAATAAATTCCTTAAATGTTAACTTACTCTGGTGATTCAAAATATTTTCTCTAAGATTTTACTTTTTTCCTGCATTACATTTGCCTAAACTATTAATAAAAATAAAAATTCTAAGTTGGAATTATCAAAAATTTCGAAGTTTACATTTGAATCAAACCTAAAATTTGTTCTTTATACGCTGAAACATTTCTAAGTTTTGACTTTAGATTTAAAAGACATCATGTTTTTTCCGTATGGAATTTTCATGTTTTAAATGTGAAAAGTTGACTCTAAATTTAAAAAATTGTATACAAAACTATTTAAACTGTTATTGATCATATCTTCAATTTTCAAGCAAAACTGATTTTCAACTTCATTCATGAGTTATGTCAGAAGCTTTTGACGTGTGAAATAAAAAATAGCAAAATGTTTTCAAAGCATAAAGTTTTTCTTTTTTTTATCAAGTTGTGATACTCGATAATAAAAAGAAAAGTCTCAGCGCATATTCAGACGTGCTTTGCTATACATCGCGAGTTAAAATTTACGAGAAAAGTTAGCCATTTAAATTAACATCATGATATATATTTGAAAACGCAACAAATTCACGTGTACATTGAAAACGGCGCCACATACCATGACAATTCTTACGACTAAATCACTGGTCATAAATTCAATTTGAACGGTAAACTCTAAAAATACATATATATATATATATATTTATAAATTTCCAACCACGGCGTTTTCAAAACGATTAGATCCCCCGCCCATATTTCTGCGACACGTGAAGAATGTGCTTTTATGTGGCGCTTGTTTTGGACTTGTTATCTGGCGTGCGAGGTCACTCGTAAGAGTGATTGAAAGATTATTCGATCTGGGCTTACTAACAGCGTGGCGAGAAAATTGCTCAGAATAAATGGTTTAGCCCCCAATGGAGGCCTTTCTTTTGTGTTTTCATCTTCGGCTTTTGCAATTTTGCAGTGCAAAAGAAATTGTGGGATAATAAAAATTGTCAGTGATCGTATTAACCGCTTCACCGATTCCATTTTCCGTCATTTCTTGTAGTATATATGTATATATATATATATATATGTATGTATATGTTGTAACTTTTCGTAAAGACAGATCAGTGTAATCTCCAAGTCATTAACCAAACTTGACAAGGCTTTATGATTTTTGGTCGACCTAGTGACTTGTAAGAAATTGGAGTTGTTTCATAGTTGACAAAAAAAGTTGTGTTCTAATTTTGTATTACACGATACAATGCCAAGGAAACGTCATTATTGTGGGGCAGGAGTTTGTGATGTGTAAATTGGCGAGCTTGCAAATCAAAGTTTTCGTATAAACCGTCAATTCGCTCGATAGTTTATGAACAAGAAAACGAAACAATCGGAGTTCTATTGTTAATGGCTCTTGTGTTTCCTTAAACGTTGATTTGTACTACTTGTTTTTATTTGGCTATTCAACTTTACAGATTATTAGAAGCATTATGGAAATTTAATTATATATATGTATAAATGAAATAATTGATATTTTGTTTTAATTGATTGAGCTTTGTTAATTAAAAAGTGTTTATTGTATTTTTTAAATCAAGAAAAATTTATTAAGCTCTATTTTAAGAGTTTTTTTGCAATGAAATTTCAAAAACTATAGTACAACTTTAAGAAACAAGTAAGTAGAACTTGAGTTTGGCAAAGTTATTTTAAACAACTTTTGAACGAATACGTTAACATTAAAGACGTTTCAATTTTTTTCAAACTTTTTGGTGTTCAAGTTATTGTTCGATAAATGTAAAAATTGTTTGTTTGCTGTTGAATCGAATCGTTTAACTACTTCATTTTTTTAATATAAACATATAAATATTTATTTTAATCCAACTAAGTTATTTCACACTTACATTTAATTGATAATTACTTAACATTCATTTGTTTGTTTATTTTTGGATAATGTATTAAATTATTTTCAGCATGAAATAAAACTGAAGTTAATTATAATATTTAAATATAATTAATAATTTTAAAATTTTAACGGCAACTTTGATTTTAATTAAATATTAAAATTCAAAAATAAATACTCACTTATTAACTAAATCTTTTAAATATTATTTTAATTGACTTAATAAAAATGTATTCGTTTTAAAATTTATCATTTTTTAATTACAATATACAATTTCAATAACCTTTTTAATTTACTTTGCTTAAATGCATAATACAAAAATTACCATCTCATTTTCGAGTAAATTTAATCGCTTGTATTTCATTGACAAAACTTATATTAGTTTTAGTAATTTTTAATTATTCACATTATAATAAAATTTTATTCTGCTAAAGTTTTAATTAAATAAATGTAGAATTACCATAAATAAATTCATTATTTAAGGCACACATCCTGTTGAAAATGTTAAACTCCCTATATTCAAGTTATTTGTCAAAAAAGTAAAAAAAATCTTACTTATAAGTGAAAGAAATATTTTTAAGGTTTACATTGCGAAAAAAGTTTTCTGACATTCATATTTTTTTTGTCCCAGTTTTCCAGATTTTTCTACGTCTTATCCAAAATAAATTAATTTGTTTTAACACTAGAAGTACCGGAGTTCGCATATACCGACGACGTAAATTTGGCGCATCGGTGGTTATTCAATATTATAATTATTTATAAACATTTTTGACCTAAGTTATATTTCAAATGAGCTTTGATATAAATAATGTCTATCATTAATAATTACAAAATTGTTATAAACATTTATAAATATATTATTTACATTTTTGATACAATTAATGATCTACATTTTTAACTTAGAATAAGAATTTTTGTTGATTAAATAAAATAAACATACTTTAACAATTATTATACATCTCATTAGAATAAAAATGATTAAGAAATACATTTTGTAGTGTAATACTCATAGAAAAAAATTTAAATAATGCAAAATGAATGATGATCGTTAAAACGCGCAAATTTGGCGCGTCCATACTTCCAAATAGAATAATTTTTTCCGAGAGCTATTAGGTATGTCAAAAAAAGAATTGTACCAATTCAAAGTACATAAAAAATTAAGAAAATTTACGAAAGAAAAATTAATTTGATTAATTCTATTAAAAATAGTAAAGAAATGAAAACTATAATGCGCCGATTTTACGCCGTCGGTACTTCTAGTGTTATGTCATATTTTAACACTGAATCAATTGTGGCAAAAAATATAACCACAAAAGTAATGAAAAATATCAGAATGTCAAAGTAAATTTAAAAATGGATCGTTTTGAGTGCAAAATGTACACTTATGCTGCACATACATCTGAATTGTTATTAAAATATGTTTTGCATGTTTTCATCAACATGATCTGTTATTCAAAACCATACTTGTAAATACGAAAATTGTCAAGCAACTTTTACAATGTGGGATTCATTTAGAAAACATGTGTATTGCTTTCACCGAATTATTAATGATCTTAATAAGAATGAATTAATGCGTCCAGATATTGAAGTGATAAATGATGATCCAAGTATGTACTATATTAATAGTTTCATCTTAAAAATTTCTATTAATATCCTTTAAGAAAAGTAGTAATAATTTTTTACATGCCAAAATCAATATACAATTTATAGTTATTAATTAATTTATGTTCTAATAGTTGCTGTTTATCAGAGAGAAAATGAAATTTGAGTCAACGAAGGTGACAGGCAGCGACGTTTCTATCAAACATTCGTGATAATTATAATATATCTTAAGTAGCACTTGATACAATTATGCATGGCACTGTGAACATGACGAATGTTGTTTCTCACGATATAATTGTAAGAACTGATCATTATTAATTATAAATATTATCTATTATATTATTTAGGTTTGATCTTTTAAAGTTTTATTTAAAATATAATTTTAAAGAAATTAGTTCCATTATTACATTTGAATTCAAAAAATAATATTTACTTTGTGTTCAAATGTTGATATAATTTTATTAAGGCGAAAATAAAATAATAATTAATAATTTATAAATAAAAAGTGCTTTAACATTTTTTGGTAATATTCAGAATTTCAGTATGTGCTATAATAAAAACTGGGAATAGGAAATTCTATAAAGTCAAAATTGATTTGTCATTCTCATCACTTTTTGAGACAAACTTAATTTTTCGAATGCATTTATCAATAAACAAGTTTTGCTTGCTACATTTTTTCTTGAGTTTAAATGATCTAGCACGCAAAACTGTCAACGTTTCGTTTCCATCAAACAAAACAATATTGAAAATACAATAGTTAATAGCTCTATAAATTCAAATTGAGTCTTCGATTTTTTTTTAAATTTTATATCTACTTTACAAAACAATTTTTTAGACGAACTTATCATGTTACAAATACAGTCAATAAAATTTAATATAAGCATATATATTAGCTCACTCTTTTTTCTCTTTTTATTAATAAAATTCAATAAATAAAAATCTGTATAATTTTACAGTTATTTTATTTGTTATTTATACAAAAACTTCGTTTAACAAAATAAATTACATTTATTTAATTTTTATAGTATGTATGTTTATTTTAATTTGGTTTTAACTTGTTTCAATTGATAATTTATTATATTGTATTTTACTTGTTTTATTCCATGTCGAAATTTCTGATATGTTAAATTGACTGACAACTTATTCGTCTTATGAATGTTAGTCTTACACAAATCTTTTTATCTTATAATCTCCAAAGTCTTACTACCAAAACAACTGAATCAAGCATTTTTTTTCATTTGATTCAAATATTTTTTCAATCTTATTGTAAGACTGCAACACTTTTAAGTTGAAGATTCTTTATTAATCTGACAGAATAAAAAAGTTCTGAATTAACTTACACTGAAAATTTCTAAACGTTTAAATTCAGATTAATATATAGTATGAATCTGAATTTCATACTACAGTGTTCTAAATTCAAACTTGCTAAGATAGGATTTTTCGTAGTGTATTTCAAGACAAATTATAAAGAGTTTTTTAAGGCCTGTCCCAGATTTTGTGATCCACCAAACATGAACACCATGTATCAATCAAGTTCTAAGATTCATTCTGTTATACGAGAATGAATAACTCAGGCTGAAATAGAAGCAAACAGTATGAGAGACACATTGTCTGTTTCAGTCAACGAACATGCCGAAAGACAATAGTATTCTGCCGTTGGGTTAAATCGGTAATTGGAAAGTCCCGAGCGTTACACAAAGCGTCATGTCGAATGGCTGAGTTGTTGACGCTGTTTGAACTGATTTTCCAATGATGATGATTCCCTTTGATGTATTATTGAATCAAGCAAAATCATTCGCACCAGCGTACATTCTATTTTAAAATCCATATAAGTGCCATACAAAGATCGCATTTTTAAAAATATATATATATATATCATTGAGATCGACTTTGTAAAACGATTATTAGTCATCGTAATGAGAATTAATCAAAACTCTATTAACACCGATGTTGTTTGCTCGTCATTGTGTCCTGAGTTGTTAGACAAATTATCCTGGTAAACTGTGGTCATTTTGCTATTACCATTAACGTTTTCGTTTGATTTATCGCCTCATACTTTCGCCAAACATTGACCCGATCTTGAAACACGATAAGAAAAACGTTTCACAAAAATCGTCAGCGTCTGACGTAAATCACGACGTATTTTTTAAAAAAAATGATTTTTCGAAAAAAAAATGATAAAAAATATGAGAAATACGTGTCAAGAAAGAAATGTCTGTATTTTTTTCTCTGTACAATTACGCTTTCATTCGTTACAAAATGAGGCAGTGCCATTCATTAAAATGTATGGTATTCTTTCTTAGTTTCTTTATAAACTGCACAAAAAGTTTAAAACCACAATTTCAAACTCTAGATTGATAACAGAATTTTTTCGTCTCGTAAAATATATGGTGTATATATATATATATATAATTTTGTATTTCAACCGGGGATGAGGGAAAAAACATGCGAAGCGACGATAGTTTTCTCATTGCAAATTGAAAATGACTCGAGTTTAGCTGCCAGTTGGCAATATTTTAAATTACTTCTATGGCAAGTTGAACATTCTTTTCTTCTGCACGACTTTTAACGTCTGCGAGTTTATCGACATATATCGGTGATCAATTGGTCCGATGGGTCCATCTATCGCGCATTTCTTCTAATATATGGTTTTGTTTAAAATTTAAGCTGTCTACTGCTCGTGTATGTGTGTGTTGGCAAACATTTATGTAAAGGTTCATGAATTTCCAATAGCGCACATGAATTATGCGCTGCTCAAACAGCGTTAATAATTATTAAAAATGGCCGAGCACGGGCTTTGCCAAAAGTAAAGTGAAACAACGTAATTATTTGCATTTCTATTGAACATTTTTAAAAGTAAATATCTAATTATCTTAAATTATTTTCTAAATTTAGAAGCCTATTGAACCGTGATTGATTTTAAACGAGATATAAATTATGTGTCTTATTGAGTTGAAACATTATTAATCAGCCAATAAATGAGTCAAACTGTTTTCAAAGTAACCTCTAAAAGGTAGCTAATTGCATTTTAATCATTCACTTCAGTGATAAAAAATAATACTTACGTATTGAATAAACCAATTATGATTTTTTTTTCATTGTTAGGGTGGATCCAGTAAATGACCAGTTTATTAAATGAACATTGAAATATACACTTATTATATAGAAATTAACATGAATTATTAATATGTTTGTATGTTCTGGCTACTATAATGATTATTTTATTACATTAAAAAGTAAAACTAGTTTAAGGGGTCATACCTACCTGCAAGGTAAAAAAAATAGATTTTTTTATTGCATAAATCGAAAGTATTACTATTAAAGATTATTGTGTCAAATTTTCAATGTAATCGAATGAAAATTGACTAAGTTATGCTCACTAATAAGCATAGCGGGCCGATCCCTTTTCGGAGCAGGTATCGGGCGCCCAGCTGCGCGTCGAATAAAGGTCTTGTAGACAGATTTAAAAATGAAAGAAGTTTTATGTACTCGTAGGTATTGAATGCTAGGTTTGCTGCGCATGCTAGGGTGCGCGTGAAAGTGTTTATAACCTCTAAAATTATAATTGTCGCGTGTGTCATAGCAAAGAACTTGTTTTAAGTTTTTGAAAAAAATAATATTTTATATTTGAACAAAAATGAGTCCTCGGTGTAAAAAAGGAAAGGGATCGTGAACGTTGCGATCTGTTGAAAGTTTTCGCAAAAGTGTATCGAGAAAAAGACACCCGGTGAATCCAAAGTTGATGGAAGGCGGCGATCCAACAAATTTTGGAGCATCGTCAAAAAAACTGAAATTGGACAGTGATGTGCCGGAAGATCCTTTAATAGAATACCGTATAATAAACTTTTTTACAGTTTTCGCTACCATTGCAAATTTTGTGAAGTGCAAAGACTGTGGCAAAGAATTAAATTTGGAACTAACAGCACCCGTGGACTCGGTTTCAAAATTACAATATCGTGCGACTTGTGTCCTACTCGATCTGTTTTGTCTTGTCCTCTTATAAAAAACACATACGAAGTGAACCGTCGATTTCTTTTTACGATGCGATTGTTAGGAATAGGCTTGAAAGGAGCTCAAAAATTTTGTGGGCTGATGGATATGCCTGCTTTTCTATATCAAAGTACGCATGATATTTTAGTAAAAAATATTCATGGCATAGTGAAAAATGTATCAGAAAACTTTTTCCATAAAGCTGCTGAAGAAGAAGTCGAGGCAACTAGAAAAGAAACAGGTAATGAGAATTCAATCGATTTAACTGTTTCCGGGGATGGCACGTGGAAAAAACGAGGTTTCACTTCTTTATTCGGTGTTTCTTCAATTATTGGTTTTTACAGTGGCAAAGTTTTGGATGTACTGACAAAAAGTTTGTACTGTAAAGCATGTGAGATGTGGGCCAAAAAAAAGACTCGTCAGAATACGATGAATGGCATGAGTCGCATGCATCTGAATGTCAGGTCAATCATACAGGATCGTCCGGTAAAATGGAGGCAGATGCCATGATAGAAATGTTTGAACGTTCCGAAGAAATACATGGTGTGAGATACAAAAATTATGTTAGAGATGGGAATTCCGAAACATACAGTCTGTTTTGCGATGAGGCCAAAATAAAGCGGGGACACAACTCCGGACCGACAATTTATTTAACAAACTGACTTTACAATTAGTTTTACAGTTATAATGCGGCAGCTCTCAAAGGCTGGTTTTTCGCTCGGCGGCACGTTAACACTAAAAGAAAATGAGCCGTGTTCAAAACCAAAAGACACACACACACACATACGAAGGCCGATAACAGACACGGCCAGCATAATAAAAACAAGATTAGAGAACCAAAAATTAACAGTTTTGGTATTCTTATAACTGAAAATGATGTACAATATTTTTTGTAAAAAGTAATTTATTGATGACTATCAATAAATAAAAAAAGGAAAGGAGAGATGACGTGAATACCACATACTCAAACATACCGCCCGCCTTGCGCCAAGCGGGGCGCAAACACACAGCAAGACGGTTTTAAACCGGAGGGGCCACGCCAGCGGAGCCAGGGTCGTCATCGTGAAAGACGGGTAAGAGAGCAAGCTTGGAGATAGGGCGAGTATAGGATGAGGTGGCCGTGCGGACCTCAACAATCCGCACTAAGCCATCGGGCCCTGGCTTCACCGCTGTGACCCGGCCTAAATTCCACTTCGCAGGTGGAAGACAATCGCTGCGCAGGAGGACCAGTTGGCCGACCTTGATGGACGGACGGACTGATCGCCACTTTGAGCGGTGCTGTTGAGCTAGCACATAATCCGTCGACCAAAGTCGCCAAAAACGCTGGACCTGTTGTTGGATAAGATTCCAACGGGTGCGCGGGGACGAGGCGAGGTCGTCCAAATCGGGCTGCGGCAGGGCGACAAGCGGACCGCCGATCAGGAAGTGTCCGGGGGTGAGAGCGTCGAGACTCTCAGGATTGTCACTTAGGGGGGACAGCGGGCGAGAGTTGAGGCAGGCTTCGATTTGGGCGGTAAGAGTGGAAAGCTCCTCAAAGGTCGGGGTCTGGGCGAGCAGCAGTCGCTTAAGATGCGATTTTACGCTTTTGACGCTGGCCTCCCAGAGACCTCCAAAATGAGGGGACGCAGGGGGGATAAATTGCCACTCAACTTCATCGTTGAGCAGTTGGGAGCGAAATGCACTGTCGGTGATAGCCGACTGGAAAGCCTGCGTCATCTCTCGAGATGCTCCTTGGAAGTTTGTTCCTCGGTCGCTATACATGTGGGATGGCGTGCCACGACGAGCGCAAAACCGATGGAAAGCAGCTAAAAACGCGGGGGTGGTGTAGTCGCTGACCACTTCAATATGGACAGCCTTGACTGCGAAGCAAACGAAGATCGCTAGGTAGGCGGGGTGCGACTTCCGGCCGCGACCGCCCGCCATGCGGATGGAAAAGGGCCCTGCGTAGTCCACGCCGCAGTGGGTGAACGGCCGAGAGGGGCGCAACACGCGAGCCGCGGGCAACGCAGCCATCAGCTGCTCCTGAGAAACCGCACGAAAGCGAGCGCAGCGGACGCATTTCGCAAGAACGCCTCCAATGACCTTCTTTGCTTGCAACACCCAGAACCGCGAGCGCAAGACAGCTAGGGTCAGCGAGATGCCACCGTGGCAGCAAAATAAATGGGCATGCTCGATGAGCAACCGGACCGAGCGATGCGCACGGAGGATAATCGGGTGTTTGGCGTCCGATTTCAGGAGGGTGTTGTGGAGGCGCCCACCGACGCGAAGGAGCCCGTCCGGATCAAGATACGGGGAAAGACTCGATAGCGGGTCTGTAGGTTTCAGGTTGGGGGTGTCGGACCGAAGGATAACGAGTTGGGAGGGAAATTGCTCGCGTTGGAGAGCCAACAGGAAGCGCAGTGTGGCGTGTCTGAGGTCGGACACGGTCAATTCAGCGGAGCGGGCCTGAGCGAACCGAGGCGCCCAGCGGATGGCCCAAGCGACGGATCGGACGATTTTCGGCCAGCTGGAGCACGACTCTACAAAGCGCAAGGGAGAACTCGAGGTGGTGACATGGTGCAGTGCGATCGCCCGAGATTCAGACTGGCATTCAAGTGGTGCGGGCGGGAGCAGCGACGGCCAGCTCGAATCCACGCAGCGAAGCCACGGGGGCCCAGTCCACCAGAGGGGATGGGAGCGCAACTCGGACGGGGCGAGGCCACGGGAGGCGATATCCGCAGGGTTATCGTGACCTGCGATGTGCCTCCAGGCAACCGACGGAAGACAGGTTTGGATCGTGGCGACCCGATTCGCAACGTAGGTGCGCCAAGAGGAGGATTCGCGACCTAACCAACCCAATACGACGGTGGAATCTGTCCAGCAAAAGATGTCGATGGAAGCATATTCGGGAGTTGAAGTCAACACGGGAAACATCTCAGCCAACAGAACAGCGGCGCACAACTCAAGACGAGGAATCGAGACCTGTTTGAGCGGGGCTACCTTGGTTTTGCTTTGCAGCAGATGAACTTGACACGTTCCATTTGCTGAGAGCACGCGAAGGTAGATGACGGCGGCGTAGGCCTTGGTCGACGCATCGGAAAACCCATGCAGTTCACAACGAATGGAGTTTTGGCAACGGCCCACCCAGCGAGGGATCTCAATCTCGTTTAAAAGCGGAAGCTGTGAGCAGTATTCCGACCAGGTCGAAGACAGCGCGGGGGGTACCGCCGCGTCCCAGGGGGACTTATCCGCCCAGAGTTGTTGCATGAAGATTTTTGCTGAGATGACGACGGGACTGAGCCATCCGAGAGGATCGAAGAGCCTAGCGATGAGCGACAGGACGGTGCGTTTCGTGACTGAGCGAAATGCGGGGGGCTGAACAGCAGGACGATAGCAATCTCGAGCGGGATTCCAAGTCAGCCCGAGGACATTGAGGACGTCATCGGGACGAACCTCGCGATCAAGGGCCAGCCCGTGTTCTTCGTCGGGAAGATCACTCAGCAGCGGGGCGTAATTACTGGACCATTTTCTCAGCGTGAATTTTCCTCTATCGAGAAGAGAAATCAGCTGATCACGAGACTGGCGAAGAGTGACGGGATCATCGGCCCCGAACAGGCAGTCGTCTACATAAAAGTCGTGCAGTAAAATCGTCATTGCTTGCGGGAATGCGGCACCCTCGTCCTCAGCCAATTGTCTAAGGACTCGTTGTGCAAGGAAGGGGGCGCTAGACATCCCAAACGTGACGGTGTTGAGTCTATAAGACTGAATCGGCGACAGAGAATTATGCCGCCATCGGATGCGCTGAAGGTCACGGTCCTCCTCGTGTACCTGAATCTGACGGTACATTTGGGCCAAGTCTGCGCAATACACAAAACGGTGTAAGCGCCAACGCGTAATGAGCAAAGGGAGATCATTTTGCAGTTTGGGGCCGCAATACTGAAGGTCATTGATGGAGACCTGAGTCGATGTAGGGGCGGAGGCGTTAAAGACGACTCGCAGCTTTGTGGTGGCACTCGACGACTTCAAAACTGGGTGATGCGACAGGTATAAAGTCTGAGTAGGGTTCGCGAGTGCGGGATCCACGGCGGTCATATGACCCTGGCCTTCATAATCGCGCATGAAGGCTGCGTAGAGTTCGGATTCGTCAGGCTTTTGCGCGAGGCGTCGTTCAAGACCGAGAAGGAGTTTATCGGCGCGACCACGAGATTTTCCGAGCGGGAGCGGGCGAGCGATGGTGAACGGAATGCGCACGATGTAGCGCCCATCTGGGGTCCGAGAATGCGTTTCACGGAAATGACGTTCGCACTCAACATCAGCGGCGGAGAGAACCGGGACTCGAGCGACAGCTTCGTCCTCCCAAAACCGACGCAGGGCCGCGTCGAGCGTTTGGCTGGCGTCAACCAAATGGGCATGCACACCGTCCACGGGTTGCACCAAAGGAGGGTTGGAGCCTCCGGATACGATCCATCCGAAGACCGTATTCTGAGCGATCGGCTCCTCCCGGGAGCCCCGACGGAGACCCTCCCGCAGAGATTGTCCGTATAGTTCAGCGCCCAATACAATGTCAATGGGGGCCGGCGAGGACGGGCTGGGGTCTGCCAGCTCAAGCCCTTGAAAGTGTGGCCATTTCCCGGGCACGGTCCGGAACCGCGTGGAATACTTGGTGAGCGTGGGCAGGACCACGGCATCGACCGGCATTGCAGGATGATTCGAATGAGCCGGCGAGACAGCAATTCTAACCGCATGACGGGCCTGTCCAGCGGACAAACCACCGAGGACATTCAACTCAGCGTGGCACGCCAACGGGGGGCAGCGCAAACGTTTCGCGAGATCAGCGGAAACAAAGGTGTGCGTGGACCCTTGGTCCAGCAAAGCGCGAACAATAACACGTCGATCGCCGTTGGTAACGCTAAGGCGGGCCGTAGCTAACATAACTCCGCGGGTTGGACCCGACAGGGCGAAATGCGAAGAGACCCTTTGTTCAACGCTGGATGAGTGCGGACTCGAGGACTGTGCAGCAGCGGTGTCACGAGGTAGTTGCGACGATGGATGCAACAAGGAGTGATGACGACTTTGGCAATGACGACAGTTAATCTGACTGTTACAGTGTTTAACGAAATGCCTGGGCGCGAGACAGTTGCTGCACAACCTGTGCTGCTTCACGGCAGCGAGCCGACCCTCAACCGACATCTGCACAAACTTGGGACAAACGTAAATGGAGTGCGTTCCTTGACAGGCGGGGCATTTTTCGACGGTCACCTTTCCATGATGAATCTGAGCGGTGTGGGTCGTGGACGGCCCACAAGAACGGGAAACCCGGAGCGCAGGTGCGGCCTTAGCAGGAGCGGACGGTAATGCTTCTAAAGCGTGAATCCGAGTTTCAAGGAACTGCACGAGAGCGTAATAAGTCGGAAAATCTTGGGAGGTCCCGAGAGAAAGCTCCCAGGCTTTGCGGGTTTTACTGTCTAATCGCGAAATAATCAAATGCACAAGCATATCTGAGGGTTCAGCGAGTGGCCTCCCAAGGTTTTTCAACGACTGAACCACCTCGTGTACGCCGTCCACCAGGGTGCGCAAGTCTACAACAGACTCGCGAGTGAGCGACGGGATAGCGAACAGCTGAGCCAGGTGCTGGGACACGAGGTGGCGTTCACTGGCGAAGCGAGAGGTCAACATACCCCACGCGGTCACGAAGTTCGCTGCGGTTACGGGAATGTTTTTGAGCAGTGCGGCGGCATCGCCGTCAAGACTGGACTTTAAGTAGTGCAGCCGTTGTAAATCGTCGAGCGCGGTGTCGTTTATGACGAGGGACGAGAAGTAATCACGAAAAGGGGTCCAATCGCGGTAGGACCCGGCAAACCTGGGTAGTTCGATGCGTGGCATGCGAGTCAGGCTGCGAGCGGTCCCAGGAGTTCCAGCGGTGGCAGCAGCGACAAGAGGCGGTATTGTGGATGCAACGTCCTGAGCGTCGTACAAGCGATCCAAAATGTCAAGGTATTGACGTTCTCGTGTAGCAAACTGGCGTTCCGAGAAATACGGATGAGATTCCCGATCAGCATCGGAAGCTTCATCCAGAAGAAGCTGGTGCAGGTTCCTACACTCAACCCAAAGCGGCTGAAGGTAAGCTAATCGGCCACGCGCCCGAGAGGCGGTGACCACAGGCGTTTCTCCAAGCGCCTGCTGTAAGGTGTCCAGGGAACTGAACCGCGCGTTGAGCTGATCGAAAGCGCGATCAAATCCACTGGTGCTGCGAGTGGACGGCGGCATCTTCAGGGTCTCTTGCGACTCCGGAGGCGATCGAATTACTTTCGGTGGCATGGAGTATCACCGACTCCAGGAACACCTCCGACGCACAGACGGGCTGAATGTCAAAGTGAGCTACGTGCTGGGGAGCGACAGCGCTGCCTCCGCTGTGGAGATGCAACTCGCGACACAGCAAGCCAACACGCTGGGACACGTAGCAAATGTCACAGAACAACCGGTTTACTGTCAACAGGCTGGCACTGGCGAGAAAGACACGTCTCCTGGAACAACAGCAGTGCGGAGACCCGATGCGCGGCCGGGGGTTCAGCGAGCCCTCGGGGGGTTGCGGAAATTCCAATGAGAAGTCTGAGGGAGCAGCGGTTTTCCAGATACCGCTGTCACTTGGCGCGGGTGGGTCTAGACCACCTACACGCGACAAGGCGGCGAGCGTCAAACCCCCTCGAGTTGGGGCACACGTGCGCGGGTACCGAGCGAGCGAGATCCTGAGCAGCGAGGCAGGGGTACCGGAGCGGTCACTTGGAGAGGGCGACAGACTTCGTGGCGGGGTGCGGCAGCGGTGAAGGGGAGGCCTTCGACGTTCCCCTCGGCAAGAAGAATCCCCTTACCACCGAACTATTTCCCTCGTGGAAGCGGAGGATTTTTTTTTCTCACAAAAACAGAAAAAACCGCGGAAATAATCACGTCGGGGTCACCAAATGTTTTGCGATGAGGCCAAAATAAAGCGGGGACACAACTCCGGACCGACAATTTATTTAACAAACTGACTTTACAATTAGTTTTACAGTCATAATGCGGCAGCTCTCAAAGGCTGGTTTTTCGCTCGGCGGCACGTTAACACTAAAAGAAAATGAGCCGTGTTCAAAACCAAAAGACACACACACACACATACGAAGGCCGATAACAGACACGGCCA
>JABFPM010000956.1:0-23540 GCA_022817325.1 Idris sp. 1 HC-2018 | reverse complement strand
TTTTTTTTTTTTTTTTTATTTATTGACTTATTTTTCGAATATAATAATTATAACTTTGAATAACAGATAGCTAAGTTTAAACTATGAATAAATGAAAACAAAAAAATTCTCATTTCCAGAGTTACAACTGTTTAAAATGTACCATCCACTGTGGTAAATTGTTTAATGTAATTAAATAGACAAAAGACTTGAACAAACTTTTGCACTTTTTTGACTTTTGGATGAAGAACAGATTGCCTACATACAGTAGGTTAATTTTCCAATTTGTCATCAGTTGAAAGCAATCAATTATACTCATCTTCTTTTATAAATATATTTTAAATGTTATTGAAACAAAAATTGTTGAATAAAAAAGTTTGGATTTAAAGGCAGCAATTAAAAATGATGCATCCGCATAATATTCCTGGGATGAAAAAAAAAACTTTTTTCATCGCATTAAGAGGTGATTCACCGGAGTGACACGGCTAATTCAACTAAAATTACATCCGAAATCATGAATAATGATGGAAATGATGCCGCAGCATTTCTAATAGTATGACCGAGGCATCCCGTATAAAAAAAACATCCTTTTCCACGTAACATTCCGAGCGCTGTAATAATGCGGTATTAAACTGGGTTGATCGAGGAAAAAACAAGTGTAATGAGTAATAATGAGGCATGATGAAGAATGCCTCTCGGCCGAGTTTATTTTCCGTTCTCATCAGTTTTAAGCAATAAGTCGCACCCACGCGCAGTGAACCGAGGGCAGGGTGATCAGCCATGTAAAAAAAGACACAAGTCCAATTAGTCATTGATTCGTTCAACAGTTCGTGCTCTCTTTCTCACTAACCCTCGTTGCCGACTATTCTGGCAATGAGTGCAATTGCTTCGATTTCAGAAAGGTTAACGCACTGGGTTAAACGCCGGGAATTTGGTGTCACTTTCGGACTGGCATACTTGCCAATTAAAAGCAACTTTCGTTTCATTAAATGTTCATTAAGAGGACCACTCGATAAACATTACACTGCAAAAATAAAATACATCCACACAAATTCAACAGATTTCAGCCATCATTTTTTATACTCTTTGTTGAATTTCAACTGTTTCCAGATCCAAGTTTTTGTACAAGGAAAATTGAAAATAGTTTTCCTTTTAAAAGTCAACTTCTTCTAGATTTAAATTTTGATAGAATGAAAATATAAAATTAAAAAATGCGTGGAAGATAAATTTAACTTTACTTCTACTTTAGGGAAACCTTTTTTTTTTCTTTTTTTGTTTTTTTAATTAGTTATTAATAAGAAGACGGAAAGACCTAAGAGGAGGGATGGGGGGAGAGAAGTAAAATACGGAAGGACAGGCGTTACAAGCTTTCGGGTAATTTCGCTAAGAGCATTAATTTGGATTAAAAGATCGTCCGTCGTGACGAGCATCCGACAGGTCGCGTTGCAGACGAACCTAATGGCTCGTACGTTTCTGTCGCACGCGCGACGGAAGGTATTAAATAGCCCTTTTTTTCATCTTCCTCGATCTACTTTATTACAGGAAATGCTTATCAGGCTGTGCTCGTTAATCCCACTTTAATCGCGCGCAAAAACTAAACGCTCGACACCATTGTACTACTTGACGGAGTCAAAGACAAATCACCGCACGTAACTTTGAAAAAAAGGAATTCTTGTTTACGCGTACACCTGCACATTAAATCATATTAAACGACCGAGTGTCTTAATGGAAGGAGAATGAACAAAAATGATTACACATTTTATTTTTATCTTTACATTATTTTGTCTTTCTGCTACTTAAGGAGTTAATGAAACAAAAGAAGGCCAATTTTGACGAGCCTGATAATTCAATGTGACGTAACAAGTTATATTAATATTGAGTGCAAACCAAATTATGCATTAAACTTTCGCGCAAGGTTCGTGTTTGCCAAAGGTTCAAAGTATCATTGAAACTCCGCTGTCTTTGTTCTTTGCTTGCACTCGAGACTTCTCCAGTAAGAAATCACTTTCCACAATCTACAGGCACACTTCGTCATGGATGATTTAGTCGTGGTTCCCAATTTAAGTTACTGCTGTACGTGAAGATTGCTGCAGCAGCAATTACACAAGTAAACGCTTATACAGCCGTAGCAGCTTAGACGCAAAACATACCATTCGTGCAGCAGGCATTGTTTCGAGTGGATTTCGCGGCAATGAGTCACCCTGTGCAGGCACATAATGTTATCAGCTTATACGCAGCACAAACGGATGATAAAATTCCTCAAAACTGTAAACAGTGATTTGAAAAGAATAAAAAATTCGTTACCCCACGTTGATTGGAACAACAGCATTTGCTGACAATGTACAGCTTCGAAAATGAGAATGAAAATGAAAGCAAAATCTAGTCATTGATTTTGTACAAACAAGATAATTGTAGGTTCTTCTGGACAAATTTGTCATATTCTTTTACTGATATGGTTGTATTGTTAACTGAATATAAAGTATATCCCAAAATTACATGTATATTCCTTAGGAAACAATGGCTGCGTTACACGAAATAACGTTGGCTGCATATCTTAATTGAATCATTTTGCATATCACACGTATAGATTGTACATGAATATAATACATGTATCATACATATATTTTAATCATCTAATATACATGTAATTTACAAGGGAGATTAACGATTATAAAATCTTATTAGAGACGATTAAAAGTAGCATTCGTTTTCGGATAGACACAACGTTAATATTCATTAGATAATTCCAAAATGTGTGCAGTACGATAATATGTAAATGAAATTTAACAATATATTACATTGAGTTTCATAATTTGAAAAGAAAAAAAGTACGATTCATCAGAGTGACTATAATAATAAAAAGCTCGATAAATGGGGTTCTTTTTTTGTTCAGTCAAGAAATTCTGCTTTTATTATTCTATTGGTTTCTGCCGATTATCATTTGGCAAGTGTACTTCTTCTACTCATTTTATGAGGTCTACAAATTATACAACTATTTTTGATCTGAAGTACAATTGATACAGATGTTTGAACTGGATTCATCGTTATTTGTCCATTTGTTAACTTTTGTAAATATGCGAATTTCGTGCTATTCGTTAAGCTTATCGAATATTCCGTCGCAGCGCTTGCGTTCCAAATAACATTGTTAATGCTGCGCGCATTAATTTTCTGAACTACAGTCGCGACGTAGCGTCGGCCAATTCCAATCGGTCGAAACGCACGGATGCTCGTCGTCGAACACGCGTCCGCCGTTTATCGTCGACAAAACCAATTTGCAAATAGGTCGCGCGATAGGATACGGTCTGTCGAAGCCCATTTACGGTCCCGAACGAGATACGTCAAAATGCTTTGATTCGTTCCACTATACGTTGCATAACAATCCAGAAATAATTTAATTTTCTATTTATGAATCATAAAATGCTGAACTTCATACGCTGAAAAGAATACTTTTTTAATTTTCAACAAGTAATAAGCAGACATTTACTCGAGTAAAACGGTCTCAACATATGAGAACTGGGGTGGAATAAGAATGAAACAAATTACAGTGCATTAGATCAAAAATAAAATGCATTTTTCGACAAATTGATGAATTCAGAGAAATTACATAGTTTTATCGTATTAATAGTGGCCAAATATTCACACGTTAGACCAAAAATTTTAATTTTTCACACAATGAATTTTGTTAAATGAATAAATGAAATTTTAATGCTGCAGTTTCGGAGAATATAAGGAAAATGAGAAGAGCAACATGCTCAGAAAGTGGCCGACGTGGTCAACATTTTGCCTTAAATACGAGCCAACCATGTGCACACACACACACCACAAAAATGTGCATTACGAGTACTAAATTAATTTTCTAACAAATTAATTGTTGATAAATCAGCGTTAAATAGAATCCTGTAACACAATATGAAACCGTTCTATTATTTATTTATTAATATCGTTATTTCGTAACAATGTTTGTGATGTAAACATTTATAGTGAAAATTTAATATTTAAAACCAGAAATTTAATTAGAGTTTACAGGGGCTGAAAATAGAAAATTTAACTGATACTTAAATTGTAATATGAAATTAAACAAAATTATATACAAGGACCATTTTTTGTGGTCTTGAGAATAAACCGATCATCTTTATATGAGCAATTCTACAGAAAATGTCCTTTTACTCGTAAAAAAATCGAAAAACTTCTGGCTGAGAGCACCCCTTTGGGACTATTTTTTTCTTATACTTTGACCTCTAGTATAGACAATACATAGCGGTGCCCTTAAAAATTTTAAGGCTGACACCTTTAAATATACTATCAAAAGCAATTTTATATACAATTTCATTGCAGCAATAAAAAAAATCGAAATTTTGGAACTCTGGAGACACCTTCAAAACTATTTTGTCCTTGTTCCTTGGCCTCTTAGAACTACAAAAAAATTGGGCCCAATGAAATTTTAAAGGGTGCCACCTTTAAAATTGCTAATTAAATAAATGAAAAAAACTGCTAAAAGGAAAATATCTGTAGAATTGCTACTATAAAGTAATTTTAAAAACCTCGCACTTCAGATTTGAAAGTTAAAGAGAGAAAGATTTTTAAAATATTAAGATATTCAACTAGATAGCTATTTTTTGTTGATATTCTAAGCCAGAAGAAGAAGTGACATAACCCTTTCAGTCCTGAAATTCAGGCAGCCATGGAAAATAATATTTTTGTGTATTTTAGAAATCTGCATGGTTTCAATATAATTTCGTTTTAAATGCATGTTTTAAATTTTAAATTAAAATATTCAATCATTGATATTACAAATACAAATATAATTGTTGCAAAATATGTAGAAAAAATAATTTATAATTTATAAATTTAAGTTGAAGTAATAAAGAAATAAAAACAAAAGTACGCTCTCTGAGATTAACGGCATTTTCCATATAAATTTGTTTGCATTTCGTTAAAATAATTTTACAGCTTTAGTATACCACATAATTTTTATTAATACAAGCATGAAAACGAAATTTCGAAAAAAAAAGTTTCTACTTATTAAAAACACAAACTGAGAAACCGAACTAGTACAATTTTTAAATTTATTGTTAAGTTTACGAAAAATTTGCCGTTTGTATAATATATATATATTGCAAACTTTACAGAAAAATCTTAAAATTTACGAATTGTTTGTAAATTGTATGAAATAAATTCTTCAGTGCAATTTTTAAAATAAAACTGGATAAAATCAGTAGTTACTATTTTGAAAATTAGAATTTTTTTCTTATGATTAGCCAACTTTGTATTTAAAAATGTGTTTTTTTGATAATTAGAAAAAATGTTTTGAAATTCAGAAATTCTTTTTTCACGTATATAAGGCTGCTAAAAAAAGTAAAAATTAGGTAAAAATAGCAATTTTAATTAAACCATCAATTCTGTCATGTGTAGTGCATCAAAAAACTAAAAAAATTATCGGTGAGCCAGTTTAGAACTGAAAATAATGAACAGTAGGCATAAAAGACATGACTGTTACGCCAGCAGTCATGACAGTAAAGTTTACAGTTTGCACTGCAAAGGTTTCCGTCAACATTGCCAACCTAACAAGCATGTCTACTATGCCTACAATTCAGTATTTTCAGTAAGAGCTTGATCTAACAACTCACCCAAAGATTTTCAAAAACTTTCTTTGCAAAAAAAAAAAAAAAAAAAAAATAATTTTAACGAATAATTGTGAGACATTTTGAAAAACAATGCATTACAATTTTATTTTTAAAACATTTTGGACGATTTTCCTTCAACTTCATGCATACACTAAAATATATACAACTTTCATCAATGAAAGTTTAAAAAAATGTAAATATTTCACTTTACATTATTATAAACAAACCGATTTGTCCCATATTTTGTCTAATATTTTGTCTAATTATAAATCCAAAATATAAAAATTGACTATACTTTTCCACTTCTTTTAAGAGGCACCGATAAAAGCTCCTACATTTACTAATACAAAATTTCATCCGCCATATAACATAATGCACGTTACGAAAAACAACCATTACATAGGGAAGCATGCGCATATAATAAAAATTATTTCCGCCACGTTTCCGATGATTATTTCGCGACACGAGATTGTGCGAAAAATAACTTTATATAATAATCGCATTTCTTTGTCCATAAAAACCCAGTTAAGCAGACAAAGTTTATTTAGCGGTGCTGATGTAAAAATAGAAATCAATGTTCATTTTCCAGCGTAAGAATAAAAAAAATTCGTGATTCTAAAATCTACCTTACGTTTTGTAACTCACGAACGAGTCAAATACGGCCTTGTCAGCGATAATCACGCAGCTAAACAATCGTTTCGTTGCATAATGCAATCGTTGAAGGCTCTCGGGCACCGGAAATTTTTGACAGTTCCGTTTGCGCCCAGTTTTGCGTTCGCAAAAATGATATAATCGTCTGTTTATCGCGCTGTTTTGACGACGCTTAAACGAAGAAGCAATTTAATGAATTTTGAAAAACAAATTTCCAGTCACGTCCTTCCGTTCTTTTGTAAAATTAATGTTACACTCCGCGTTTCAACGCACTCTCCTGCTCTTTTCAACTGAGCAAATCCTGCATATCACATTAACGTCCGCCGTATGACATGTTTTCCTGTTTTGCAAGTAGCCTCGACGTACTCGGATATATTCCCGTTGTGATAACTTGGAAGACACAAATTTCACGAATGCTTTGACAGCGTGACTGAGTTAACATTTCGTCGTTTAAGAAATATGCGTAAAGAAAACGAGAAAAAAAATATATAAAATACTGCAACGTCAACTACAAAGTGCATTGCTATGTTTTGAAGTAAAGTGGAATGTTGAGAAGGCAGCAAGAAATACGCTGATACCAACAATTATGCGAAAAAGCATGAAATTATAAACATTTTCAACACTGAAATATTATCCATCGTTGGAATGATACAAAAAAAAGAAGTTTCAATTTTAAATATAAGTTTCTTACAAAATTGTCAACAAAAAATATGCGATGAGAAATTTATTGCCGATAATTGGAAGATAAAGCGGAGCTTTCACAATTTTGTAGACTATACAAAAACTTCTGTTTTCACATGCATTTGTTACTGGAATGACGACATTAACGGATTTACCACCTTCAGGAGGTTTAACCAATTCACTGATTAGAAATGCGTTGCTAATTGTGTGAATGGTTTGTATTCGTTAACTTGCCTCTAACTCAGTGAAACGAGATTTTGTAACGTTAGAACAAATTTATAAATATCCAACTTTTTCTTCTTTTACGTACAATTCGTTCGTTCAAAGTTGTATGAAAATTACTTATGAATACATGGCAGAATTTCATTTTTTTGTAGTCCCTGTTCTTTCATAAAAACTTTGCCTTGTTTCCGATGCAAGTTAACAATACAGTTTTCATTAACTTTAGTACAGTACATTACGTTTATTTAACAATTAGACAAATTAATTTGCGCGACAATTGTTTTATCGAATTGCCTCTGAGAAAAGGAGCAAAATTGTACAAGAAAATATTGAGCTTTTTAATAAAATAATAAAAGCAGAAAAAAGCGCCTAAAGCCTTCTTTTTGCGCCAACCAGATCACATTAAAAATATAACGACAACAAATTAACACGTGCAAAGTAAAGAAAACAATTTCGCAAACTTCCTTAACGATGCCGAAGTTTCAGCGTGCACAAAGTGATAGCATTATCCAGAGTTTCGTGAAAACGAGTTTCTCAGTCGCTCCATCGTGTACCGCCATACACATTAAGTGTAATATTAAAATATATACGATATTAAGATAATCGAAATTCAAAAAGTAAATTAGTTTTTCTTTCGGTGCAGCACTTTCAGCGCGCGGACAATTCACTTAAAAATTGCATTTTTATCGGACAAATTTTTTCGCTCAATGTTACTAGTAAAATACCAACTAAAGGCATTTTTGCTAAATTATTATACAACGGCATATTTCAGATTATAATAATTGTCGTAAAGCTTTGTAATTTTTCAATCAACCAAAGTTTTGATATTAAAAAAAGACGTTAATGAAAGGCAACATAAAAAGTGAGAGAAATTTTTAAAGTGAACATTTTTAGTGATATAAATTTAGGCACGCGACTTAGTCGCGCAGGAAGAATCTCTGCCTCGGAAGTAACATGAGCTGAGCCCTCCGTTATCTTTTCTGCCATTTATTTTTACACTCCTGAGCGAGGAACCCCCGATGCGCATAATAACAAAGGTTGCTCTTGTAACGATAAAGTAACGTCAGAACGCGGACCGTACGATCGCGCAGTTTCCTTCCTGCGATATTTACACTCTTTTTCCAAGTTCAATGTTATTTTTTTTGCTTCCTAAATGTATGTTTTGCGTATGGATACACACATATCTTCTCAGATCATCGTATTTTGTAAAAATTTCAACAAACATCGGGAGCACATGAACCTTGTAAATTATATCCTTAGAACCAAAAATCGAGGAGCCGCAAAAAAAACATTTTGTCAAACATTTTTATGATTTGCACAGCTCAAATAGTCAAATGTTCAGATTATTTGTCTGCAACCCACAAAAAGTATTAAACTTAAATTACAAAATAAAATATTGAGATAAAAATAAAATTAACAGAATCTTATGTTAACAGCGTTTATAGTGAAAGTGAAATTTCACAAAACACCTTATTGGCAAGTCAAAATATCATTCATAAAATATCAACAATTGTACACGAGGGCATTAGAAGCGGATGGAAATGCAGTTAATTTTACATCGGTACCCGGTAGCAGAACGCCATTATTTTCGATGCATATAAATGCATCGGAAGCAGCCGCATAGTTTCATGAATCATAGCAATCATCGATGCCTAGCATTTTACTATTCTATTGAGAGGAATGTGTGCGTCATTTTATCGCTATTCAAAAAATTAAATTAACAATTGATGACAATTACCAATTAATGTAGAGGAAAAGATTTAATTACAATCACAGACATAATGCATCAAGGTTGTTTGTTTCATGCAACACTCTGAAACATCTGCTAATGTTATGCTACAGTTCTGCCATAGAATTAACGCCAGCATTGATGTAAACATCCGCACTCTTGACTGTGCGTCAGTGTGTCGATATTTTTATAACTAAATTGTTCCTTTTTTTAAATAAAAAGAATTTTGTACATCCATTTTTTATTTACGTTTTTATTATTGTTCACTGAAAATTTTAATGCAAAATATTATATGAGCAATTCTACAGCTTTCAATAGTAAAAAAAATCGAAAAACTTCTGGCTCAGGGTCTTTAGGATCATTTTTGTCTGGTTTTTTGGCTTTTGAAATACGCAAAAATTGTGATGCCTTTAACCATTTTAAGAGTGACACATGTTAATTTGTTATCAATAGCAGTTTTAGTAAAGAAATCAACATTTATGAATTCAGGAGACACCTTCAGAACTATTTGTTCTTGCCCCTTGACCTCTTAAACGTACAACCAATACGGGCCCAAACAAAATTAAAAAGGCGACACTCTTTAAATTATTAATTAATTAATAAAAATATCTGCAGACTTGTTCATATGCCGATGCAGGTATAATATCGATGACTTTCCAAGTGTGCAAAACTTTGTCAGACATCGGAAAAAAATTACTTAATTCATTCTATACGGGACGATGGGCAAAATGGCGCTTTGTTTGAGAGACCCGGCAACTCCTAAATTCGTTAATTAACTTTGACGAGAGTGGCTGAGAGCTGAAGCAGCAAACTTCGACATTGGCTTACTTTGCGCTGAAAATAATAAGTTCAAGAACCGCTAAGTTATCCCATTTGGATGACCCGCTGAGGGCTCATTTGCACATTTTGTGTTTCGCTGAGAAAATTTGGCTCTTGACTTACACTTTCTTAAATTATGCTTCGTAATTAATATTATGCTAATAATTAATAAATATAATTAATAATTTACCGGCAATTCATGAAATATTTATGAGTGAATTTAATTTCTAATATGTTCGGATTTCAAACGCAGTCAAAATGACAAGTGAATATTTCTTTTTTGTACAAAAAAATACATATCACGTTTCTGACAAATAATTTCCGGTCATGTGTGTTCATACAATGTGTAATAATAATGTTTTAGGGAGTCGTCTGTGTTAATTCGGTTGGCCAACTCGAGTGTCACAACGTGTCCAAATGTAGAGACGAATTTGTCTGTATATGGCACCCGTCGCACTGTTTTGACTCTCAACTCCCAACCACCATCTGTGTCTGCGTGATACAGTACTTCTCGCAGTTTCGCTAATTTCCACTACATATATGCAACTTCAAATGCATTACTTGTGTGTTGTTATTATAAATAAATTTTAGCCAAGATGAGGACCTAAACTGGGTCACCAACTTCTTTGCCGACTTCATCATTAAGAAATTAAAAGAGTCAATTACTATGTAAATTTTTCTTCGTATAATGTGACAGACAATTTTAAAAATTTAATTTATAATTTATTCAAATTTTAGATTAGAAAGTGGAAATTGGAAGTTCAACATTTTAATTTAGTACGGAAAATTAAAGTTGAAAAAACATTTCTGTTTGCTAATATACATTGATTTGGCAGTAAAAATAAACATTTGAACATTATTTTTTAGGGATAGTAAATATTTTAACTCGTTTAAGGTCGTAAATTCAAAATTTAGAGTCAACAGTTTTGAGTCAAAGAATAATTGAACATAAATTTGTATGTATCAACTTTGAAAGTATTCTTTATTTAATAAATTATACACTCAATTACTTGAATGACAAATTTATCGAAAAATGAGCATATTTTATTTTATTTTTTTATATTTTTGTTTATTTTTTATTTTTGCAATAAACAAAAATATCAATATATGAAAGGGTAATGCAACACACTTGCATACCGACACTTTGTACAACTGTCATCTACCAGGATTTTGGTTCAACTTCTCAGCAAAAAAACTGTACTTTTTTAAATATTTCAATTAAACATAAAATTAAATGAATAATATTGTTTAGTTGAACATTTCAAGCATGTAAATGAATGTTCATTGATTTGTTAACATTTACTCAATTTATTTTCCATACAATTATATCTAGATATGGTAATTATAATATAAAACAAAAATCAATTGTAGATAAAATAAAAATCTTGTTAGAAACTTGCTAACTGCTGTATTTTATTGTTAATTTATTTATTTTATTAACATTTTGAAATTTAATTTTTAAGTTAAATTTTTCAGAATTTAAATAATGCGATTGTCTAATATCGAACTTCTAACAAATTGAAGTAAAAACAAAATATTTCACAATCATTTGTTTTACAATTGAACTGAAAATTCATTTGACAGTTAATCACAAAATTATCAAGTACACTTCGGTAACAAATTTCAATAAAATTTAGAAAATTTAATTAAATTATTATTAATAAGAAAAGAAGTTTAATCAACATTTTCATTAGTTAATAATCAATTAAGTGAACTTAAAATTTGCAGTGAAAATTAATTCTCCAGTGAATTTATCTTAGAATTTCAAGTTAGTATCTAATTATCAAATATTTTGATAGGATTTGCATTTGTTCTTCATTTAATTTTATTTTTTAAATTTCTCTTTTTTAATATTTAACTAATTTTTTTTTTTTTTTTTTTTTAAATATAAAATTTAAAGTCTTAAATTTTATTATATGATTAAAATAATATTATATATTAACAAATTTCAGATCAAGTTAAAACATTTTCAGAAAAAATGGCTGCAGCTGAGAACAAAGACAATATCTGCGAAAAAACATTTGACATTCAGGTGGAAAAGACTCAAATGCGTAACGTTTGTGGCGAGTGCCGAGAGGTGCAACGAGTTGTTCTGATAGATAATAAAGAAACAACCACAATTAATTTTATGAAGGCGAAATCTAAACGTAAATTTAATGCTAATACAAATGCACTTAATCATAAAATCATTTTTAGTTATGTTTTACAGCAACCTCATTGAAAATTAAAACTAAAAAAAATCGGAAACAAATTTTTTTGTTACGTTTTTTAGTTTTTGATACTAATACTGAAACCTTATACAACAACTATAAAGACTTTTGTATTAAAAAATCTCAAAATGTAAATTTCTAATTTTAAAATTGTTTTAGCTTCTACAAAATCTAGAGAGGAACTGCAAAAATGTCCAGCGTTAAAAGATTACCGTGGTAGTGATTTAGATGAAGTAGTTGAACATTATCTGCAGCAAGGAAAAGAAGAAATTAAGAAAATACAGCAAGACATAAACAGATTATGTTGGAAACAAAAAATACAGGCAGCTCAGGTTGGTCCTGCAAATTAATTTAAATTAAATTAAATTTAATATATATCAACATGTGCTTCTAATCTCCAATATATATTCATTTTTTTTAATTGTTAAGAAGCTATGTTAATTAACCCCTCAATTTTTGCGATCAGGTTAACAAAAAATTGTAGTGATTGATCGCGTGCAAACAATTTATGACATACTAAGCGTTTTCTGTTTTCTTTTTTTAAGCGACAGTCATGCTTCCTAGACGATGCTTCCTACTCTTGCTCCAAGAGGAACTGATTGAAAACACTAACTGTACAATATTAATAAATTTTAACCAGTGTAAAATGAGAATTATAAATTGATAGTCTACATTTAATAAAAACGTTACAAAAATAATAACAATTGTAAATTAAAACCCCCTTCTACCTTGGAATAAATTTTTATATATTTATTGAAAATCAATATTAATTCCTTTTGTTATAAACATTTAAACAAACTAAATTAACGAAATCTATAAATTAACCATGTTTTTGTTTTAACCTCGCTTTGTTGACATTCTCTTAAACAAAAAAATTGTTGCAAGATTTTTCTGATGTGAAATTGACATTAGATATTATCACATTATAATAACCTTTTATAGAATTTTTTTAATATTTTACATTTTTCGTAAGTTTTTAAAATTAAAACAAAAATCTATCACTTTTTATTGAATGTTAAAAGTTCAACTTCTTTTCTACTAAATTTACTAAAAAAGACAAATGTTTTGATATTTCTTGAAATTTGTAACTTTTCACTGACAGTTCGTGAAACTTAGTTATCTCATTCATTGGTTGAGGGGTTAATTTTGAATATAAAAATGAAATTAAATGATGCACTTATCAATAATTTTAAAATTAATAATAAACTATAATATTTTAGAAACAAAGCTGTCTCCTTAATCCTTGTCTGCCTGTGTGTCCTCCTCCTAAAGATACTAGTAGTAATTTAACCAGCCCAATTTCTAGCGGTACCAGCAGTACACCTGCATCTAGTCTTACTGCAGTAAAAGCAGCCAACATTGGTGCCAGAACAACTACTCCTTGTACAGCTATACCAACCATTATTACTACATCTAATATAACCATTCCCTCGACAATTAAAATAGCCACTCCTAGTACACCTAAAACATCCACTCTTACACCAACACAGAAAGAATACAGTTGTATTAAAAAAAGCTATGATACTAAAACAAGTAGTAGTACCAAGAAAAAGGCTAAATGCAGTTTAAAGCCTAGAAGTAAATCCGCTAACAGTGAAACATCCACTGACAGCACAAAGGACAGTGACAGTGACTTTGACTTTGACAGTGACTTTGAAATTGCCTGTGACCCTGAACAAAGCCCAACAACAAAGAAAAGCAGTTCCACTAAAAAATGCGACGTTCAAAAATCGACCAAAGACAGAATACTATCCATTCTCAAAGAAATGAAAGAACACAGACAAACTGCCTCTGGAACTAAAGAATGCAGTATCAGTACACCAACAATAGAAGACACTAAAAGCAGCACAGCAGCAAAGACAAGTGGCACTTGTTTTCCAACTGCTACTACAACTACTAGTCTCACCAAATCAAACGATCCTTGCCATCCATGTAGAACCAGAGTACAGAAACCTTGTGCACCTCCAAAAAGGGTCATGTGCTCTCCCCCACCACCAACTGAGTGCACCAACTGCGGGATGATAAATGCAGAAACAGGATGCTCTGTGCCTCGACAAACTCTGCTCATGCCACCTGAACCACTGAGGATAATGTCTTCTCCACCACCATCGCCCCCCCCCACATGCTACCCCAGCTGCCAGCCAAAGCAGTCCTCGTGTCCTCCAACGTCAGTCTATTCAATTCCTTTTTCAGGCCAAAAAAAAACTCCGATGAATGGTCAACAAGTTACTACTACTAGTCAGCTGGCTAGTGTACCAAAATGTGCTGCTGCTCAACAACCGTCCAGTCTATCAAGTGGAGCACCTTATCTGCCGTCCAGTCTGTCTAGTGATGTATCTCGTCTTCTGTCCAGTCTAACAAAAAGTACAGCAGCACAATCGTCTCCTTGCGCAACAAAGAGCACGTCTTGTACCCCTTGTGCAGCTAAGAGTACAGCAACTTCTGCGCCAGCTTGTAAGTCGACAAATATTGCTACTGATCCAAAGTCTTACGGAACCAAGGCCACGGCTACTACGCCCTGTGAGACAAAAAGTGCAGTTTCTCATGCAACACCTTATACTGCTAACGCCGCAGCATCTTACTCGTCACCTTGTGAAACAAAACCTCCAACGCCTTGTGCTCCAGCTTGTGAATCCAAAACTACAGCTTATTCATCATCTTGTGCAGCAAAGACTGCACCGTCCTATCCATCACCATATGGTGCTGGATCTGCAGCTTATTCAATGCCAGGTACAGCGAACCAGGCAGCACTTCACTCATTACCCAGTGAAGCTAATTACGCAGCTTATTCATCATCTGCGGCTTATTATTCACCTCCTGCACAAGCAAATAGATGTGGAGAAGCAAAAAATATGTACAGTTCACCTTGCGCTCCACCGTGCCCTCCAAAATCTGAAAAACCATGTCAGCAATTTCCATCTACGTTTCCATCGCTGCCCCCCACCCCACCACCAGTTTGTCCGCCTAAACCAAGACAAACGTGCGGTTCAACATTGATGCCTCCTGTCTTCACACAACCGTCAGAGTGTCCTCAGAAAAATTCTGCTTTTGGATTTAACTTCTACAACTGTGTCACCCCTCCAACTGCTTTCCCAACGAGGACTACTTGTCCTTCTTCTCTTCAGATGCCCAATCTGCCAAAGCCTGCTTGTCCTCCTCCAAAAACGTTTTCAGGTCCAGAGCACAGACCTACTGCTCAACAATTCGTTGCAATTCCTCCATGCAAAACTTGTATAACTCAGTCCCCTTGCCCACCCCCATCGGTAACCGCAACTTGTCCTTCAGCTCCTTGTCCTCGTTCCAAATCTCCAAGTCCAGCAAAATCTCCCTGTGCTCCACGTAAAACGTACTGTCCTCCTCAACCACCAACATTCAGTCCACCTATAGCCTGCAAAACTGTTTATCCGCCCCCCTCACCACCGGCTCCTCCCAAAAAAGAAACTACAACTGATTGCTTTATTAAGAAAACTGAAGAACAGCTGCAAGACATAGAACAAGAATTAGACATGTTAAGAAATCTTGAGAGAAAAATAGAAGCTAAGGTTAGTAGCTAAAATTTACTAAATTATAAATATAAATTATTTTATTACTTTTAGTTTAAACAAAATATTGATACCGACTTTAGTTCCTTAATTATTGAAATACATTTTTTAGGATAAGAGCTGTGCACCAGTACAGAAACCTTCCTACAGTGACAGCAGGTAAAATCAAAAGCTTTAATGTAATATAAAAAAATATTATAATATTTTAAAAAAATAATTACGTGAATCATTAGAGATGTTTAGCTTCCGAGAGTAATATTAGAATTAGCATTAGTTTTTCTAGCTTTAAAATATTGACAAATGAAATTTTTGTTTAAATATATAATTTAAACTAAATGTCACAATTGAATACTATAAACAAAATGATATTTTTTTTATGATAGCAAATTTAAACCTAAAGTCATTGTTTGTGGAAATGAAGATAAAATACCAAAAATTATTGTTATTCAAAATTAAAACTAAAATAATAAAAATAGGTATGTAAAAAGAAGTAAGTAAAGTTATTACTGTATTAGTTTACAAATGCATGTCCTCGGAAGCTAAACTTTATATTTAAAAAATTTAAGCTTATACTTTTTGCAATATAAGTTGCAATTAATTTTTGTTTATTTCTAGTTTAATTTATTATTATAAAGTTTAGCTTAAAAGAGGTTTGCACATTTTTTTAAACTAATTGAAAGTTTAAATACATTTTTTTACTAATCTTTGATATTTTGAATTTAAATGAAATAGTCGAACACTCTGAAGTATGCTTGATTGTTTCAATTGCCATAGAAACCAACAACTTTTTTTAATGTCAGATTAACTTTTTGAACCATACTTTTTGACACTTTTTTTTATATATATTTCTTTTATTATTTCAAATAAATGTAATTTAAAATTGTTTATATTAAATTTAAAATTATTGTTTTAAATTTATAGAAAAAGTACATGTTCTTCCAATGATAAATCGAAAACACAAATGATAAGTTCACTCAAGGATGAATTAAAATCAATGTTGTATAAAGTTGATGAAATATCAACTGGTGCTTGTTCAAAGAAATCTCGTTGTAAGTTGAATTTATTTGCATTTAATTATTAATTTTAAAATTTAAATATTTTTATTTAAAGTAATCAAGTTTGATTTATTTATTATGAAATGTGTGTAACATTTTTATAATATTAACAATTTTATATGTTTAGGTAAATGCAAAAAGCATAAAAATTTAATTGTTTAAATAAAATGTCTTCAAGAAACGATTCCTATGATCCATGTGCCCCGAAAAATCCCAGTAACTCACCTCGCGAAATAGAATTTGTAAGTTTGATTTTATAAATAAATAAATACAAAACTAAAATTTAAAATGAAAACTTCAGTTTATAAATTTGTTTAAACAAAATTTTTTTCAGGGAGAATCCACGAAGAGCAAAGAATCGGAATTGCATAATTTACAGTTGCAACTATGTCACATACAACGAGAGCAGACGAAGTTAATGCAACAACGCAAACTTTTGAGTTGCACTTCTAATCCTTGTAGCACATGTCCAGGCTCAGAACACAATGTCTCCACAAAATGTTCATCACTCATCCATAATTCTCACAATCAAGAAGCATTCATGTCCACTTCAAGTTTATCATCCAAGGTACTTTTCCAAAATTTGTCTGCCGTATAAGATGACAAAAATTGTACCAACAAGCTTATCAAATTAATTTTTAAACAACATTTCCAAGCTTTTATTTTAAATATAACTTTTTATTATTAATATTTAAGACAGTTCAGAGCGATGGAGCATGTTCACAACAATTCAGAGATCTTCGGGAACAATACTGTAGATTGCAAGAAGATTATAAAAACAAGGTACGCGAAGTATCGTGTTTGAGATCAGATTTAGACAAATTGAGATGCACTTTAAAGGAAATTGAATATGAAAAAAAAAGACAAGATTGTTCTGTGACAATTCTTGAGAAGAAAATAAAAACTTTGGAGGAGGATTTAGGTGATAAAAATAACTGATTTTTCTAAAACATGAAAACAAAATTGGATTTCATCTTAAACATTATTTTGTTATGTTATTTTATCATTTTTTTTTTTAATTATATAAAATGTAGGTAATAAAGAGCAAATACTTGAACAAGAGCAAGCTCTCATTGTGGCAAGACACAGATATAATGAAATTCAAGACGAGTTAGAGGAAGTACGCACTAATTTGCAAGATCAAGAAAACCAAACTGAAACTTATCGAAAGAAATATATACAAGTAAAATGTTGTCTTTTATAATAACAATTATTTTATTTATGAAATATTGATTAACATTTTTCCAACAGGCTCAACAAATGTTTGAGGAACAAAAAAGGCAGCTGGAATTGATGGAAAAAGATAATGCTCGTATTAACGATAATGTATCATTAGAGATAAATCGAATAAAGGTAAAATAATCTTTAGAGAATTGAATTCTAATAATAAAAAGACAAAAACATAATTTTACATGTAATTATTCAGAACCAGTTTCAAGAAAAATTGTCTGAGTTGGCCCCTCTTCCAGAAATATTAAAATGTACACAGATGAAATTACAAGAGGCCCAAAAAATACAACTTTCACTTGAACGAATCTGCAATGAATCGAGTCGAGAAATTGTGTCCTTAGATGAAAAATGTCGGGCACTTCAAAGTGAAAAAGAAAAGCTTGAAGATGAAGTAATTTTCCTTTTAATTTTACTAATAACATCAATTTTAATTTTAAGATATACAAATTTGATTAAAAACGAAAATGTACTTTTTTTAGAATGATAAAACTGCTCTAGCTAAACTTAAAGATCAATTTATAATGATGAAAGCAGAAAATGAAGAATTGAAAGAAAAAATGCTTGAGTCGGATGAAGTAAAAGAGAAGATGAAGAAAAAGGTTGATGAAAAATTGCATGAGATTGCTCAGTTAACAGCCATGTTAGAGCAGGCATGTAAAATTATTAAATTAAAAATATGTTATCGAGAAAAAAGGAATTGATATTAAATAATGATTTTCACTATGGATGTGCAATTAAATTATCCATAATTTTAATCGTACTTAAAAACTTTAATTAATATAAATTTAATATTTACAATACGCAGGTAAGAGAAGACGCTGCAAGACAAATAGTGCGTACTAAAGAAAGAAATGAAGTCGCAAGAAAAACATTACAAAATCAAATATCTGAGTTAGAAAAAGAGGTAGCTCAAAGCCATGCTTTAACACGAGCTGCGCAAAAAGATAAAGACGAGGTACTAATTATTAATTACAATTGTGAAACGAAAAACTATTTTGACATATATCAAGAATATATTTATTATTATCATTATTATTATCATTATTAATATTTCCCAATTATAAGTGATTTTGAATCAAATTAATTATTAGAAATGTATAGGAAACATTTTTAATAATCAAAAACTATATTGGAAATATACTCTTTTTTTTCAACAAATTAATCATTTTTAATATAGGTCTAAAAGAATTTTCGTTTTACAAATGTTTTGTACATATTCTATACAATAATTTTGTTTAAATTAATATAAAAAAATTAAATAATATAAATACAAAATTATTTATAGATCGGACAAAAAATCCAAAAGCAAATCGACATTTTGAACGAAACATTTGCGCAAGCACAGGGACGACTAAATTTGCTACAGGGCCATGTAAATTATCTCAAAGATTCCAACAGTGGATCTATTCTAACGCAAAATCACGTAGACAAGTTGAAATCGTCTGAAGATCATTCAAACCGGGGATTTGATTCGTGTTGCTGTAAATCATAATTTTGTTTAGATAATACATTTTGAAATATATTAAAGAAATTTTCTTTTGTCAATAAACAAAATTGCAAAACTTACAGTTTATAGAATTATTCATTCTTATGTTTATAAAAAAAAAAGTAAAAAACACTTTTACAAGTATGGATTACATTTTGCTTGAGAAAAAATTGATGTATAGCGTCGGACTATCACTATATCTTTTCACAATATGAAAACAAATAATTATCAATCGTAGACATTTACCACACACCAATTCATTAAATATATTGGATCAATTTTTTATTTGTATGGTTTTTTAAATTAAATTTAAAGAAGTACGAAAATATGTTGATGCAATTAAAGATTTTTAACTCAGTATTTTTTTACTTTCAATCGCAATTGGTTTTCAATTACATCTAATAGTTAACACAACCATTTTTTTATTGATAATGTCAGATTTATTTTATAACTTATATAATAATTAAATCAATAAAATTCGAAATGAAAATGCAATTAAAATTGCGTAAAACAATAATAATAGTTTGAGTCGTTTAACATCGAAATTTAAATTAGTATGATTTTTTTTATATTATAATATGATAATGTGATGCATACGAATGTAGGATTTTAATTTCCTTGTGTTTCGGGACAGTGATTCTTCATGTCTTTTAGCACCGGATTAGATCGTATACGATTTTTGTCGGACGTTTCTCTCAAGCGACGATCCAATTCATTGTGAATGTAGTACGCTTCATACCTGTAAAATAAAACATGTATTTTATATATTAAGAAAAATGTACATTTTCAAAAAGCAATGCATTTAAGCAGCTAAAGAATAATTTTAATAATATACACATCAAAATTTAAGCTCTGATTTGTAACTTTCTAAAGTAAATTCTTAATAATAAATTAATATTTATAAATTACTCACTTAGTTTCTGGAATTGTGTTAGAGGTTGATGATTGAGGGTGTATTCGTGGAATGCTTTTATGTTGTGATGAGTGTGCGTCTCCACCACAACTTTTTAATAAATCTAGAAAACTTTTTACGGGCGTTCTTCTTTTCTTGGGCTACAAAATATCAAAATTACTTTATAATATTAAAAGCAAAGTACAAATCAAATTAATAAATCCAACAAGAGCAATTTTAAATATCAAAAATTAAAATTAGTTTCAACAACAAATTAAAACTTATTAAAAAAAACTTGATTGTCAAATCTTTACATCAGAATAACTTATTTTTCCCCTCTAAATCTACTTATTCTTATTTCTTATAATAAATAAAAATCATTGTGTTCTATTACATATAGTATATTTTGTGTATAAATGATTTTATCATCTACAAACAAAACTGAAAATTAGTCGTACTAAAATTAATTATAAACTAAAATTAAATTTAGACTGGAATTTAATACACAATCTACTATGTCGGTACAATTTCAAAAATAAAAAAGTAAAAAATGAACATAAAAAGCGGCACACATTAGACACAATTATTTACGATAACAACTAACTCTATTAGCTTCGTGGAGGCCTGCATTTTGAACATAAGGTTCGTCTTCCTGATTGCTCAGAGTGTCGCTGTGCACTCCGCTATCAACTTTGCCATTGTAGAGCATCGCCTCGGCGGTCCTCGGATGCCACACATTCGACGAGTGTGCGGTCGCCCGTTCTTCGCAGCAGTGTCGCTCGTAGTTGTGCTCAGGTTCGTAGCCGTCGTCGTCCTCAGGGAGTATTTTTATTGGTCGAGACATGTACGAGTCGTATCGACGGTAGCGCCTCTCGTGGCCGTATCTGTCGTGTGCATGCCCACACACGTCTTCATAGTAGTCCGAGTGACAGCAGTAGTTGGGCCGCGGTGGTTGTGCCATTTTCTTGCAACAACTAGGTCGGTAATAATGCGAGTGGTAATCTGCCGGGCCGACTCGCTCGCACGTCCGACTTCGACTGTCATGGTAGTGGCTGCACGAGTTCCGGTAGTTTATCCTCTCGCAGTCGAGGGGCTGCTTTTTTTCGGTCGAACACATAAGTGATGGATTCAGACTTCTACGAGCTCGTAAAGTGCGTCTTCCATTCTCGATTGTCGAACTCGAAATATTTGGAGTGGTTGCTGAAGATGTCGATTGATTTATCTACAACAAAAGATTAGAATTTGAATATCTAATTGAAAATACAATAATAAACATAAAAATGTGTGTTTACCTCTTTTCCCCAAACATTAATAGTTCCATTCAGCTCGGACATCATAACTTCTAAATTGCCAATCAGATATGGCCCACACTTCTTGTCAACTTTGGCAGTCTCCTGCTCAGACCCATCAATCGTTGGATCTTCAACTTTGATCAAGAAACTCCTCTCGGCGCAGTTCTCGTCTTCCTTGTAAATGTAACACTTGACGTCGTCTTTCTTCCTCTCCTCCTCCTCTTCGCTGTTGTTTTCGGTCTCATGTTGTCTGGCGGATTTCGCTCCGCTAAGATTCGGTACCTTGAACGAGGGCGCCATCTCGTCCTGCGAGTCATCCAGCTTTCGTTTCCTCAAGTTGTGTCCGGTGATGTTCGCAGTCTCAACGTTCTCGTCCTCCTGCAACTGTCGCGAAATCCTCGTGAAAGTTTCCAAAATACGCGAAGACGTGAGGAATGTGCACGACAGTTTGTCTGACATGTTGCTGTTGCCGATCGTCGTCTGCGAGGACGAGTTTAGCGAGGGCACCGGGCAACTCGGATTTTCCGACCAGTCGTCGATCGAGGTCGCCGTCTCCGAGGTCTTGGGCGCGTCCGTTTGCACGGCCATGTCGCGCTTAAATTTCTTCTTCGACTCCAGCTCCCGCAGCAATAACTCAATTTGGCTCTTCAATTTTTTGTTCTCATGAGACTCAAAGTTCAGCTCTTTGCGCATCATTTCGATTTGGCTTTTCAATTTTTTATTCTCCTGCGACAAGTAGACCAAGTCTTCCTGAGGCGCGGCCTGTCGCATGTAATTTTTGTAATTCATTTCGTACACGTCTTGCTGGCCGTTTGAAACTTTTGTTTTCTCTTTTGTCGTGCCATTGACGTTTAAGTTGTTCTTCGGCGGACTGGGAGAGCGCACTGAATCCACATCCATCTTCTGCGAGGAATCCACATCCATTTTTTGGACACTCCTTTGAGGATCGACGTGATCAGTGTTTCGTGAAGAACCCACTTCCATTTTTTGAGAGCATTCTGTAGGTACGCGAATTACTTCAATGCCACTCTGCGCCAAATCGACCTGAGGAAATACCGGCTTGATTGTGATGCCGGGCTTTGCGGAGTCGTTGATCAGCTGAGGCAAGTTTTTCTGCTCAACCTCGTAGACGTTGACTTCGTTGCCAAAAGGAATGGGTTTCAGACTTGAGTAGGACTTATCGTGCTCGCTATTAGCGCGCAAGTACTCCTTCTGTAACGCCTGAACTTTTTCCTTTACACGAACGTCAGTTCTCGCGGAACTACAGTCGTCGTCGTACTTTGTCTGCTTTTGCTTCATCTCTGCAACTGAAAATAAATTTTTGTTTAATAATTGCCTGATAATGGATTTTGTTTATTTTATAATATTCATTTATTGAGTCAATATACTGGTTTTAGATTCTAAATTATATGTTATTAAACTCAGACAATGACCGCAATGAAATATAAATTAATGTTTCTTAATGTAACAAATCTTGATCTGTGTAATAAATTTATCTGTTTTTTTGGTTTTTAAATTTTGAATTAGTAAACAAATTAATTGAAAGGATACCTATTCGCGCTTCTTCTTGCATCTTAAGTTCTTCCCTTAATCTTCTCTCTTCTGCCAACTTGGTTTGATTTTGATGGAACCTCGGGCCAGGTCTCGTGGTAATGCTCCTTACATTAGAAATCACGGGATTACCCATTGGATTCGTATTTTCGTTGGCAACTGGCGATTTGCTCCTTTTTGACTCTGACACTAAGTTTGGACCAGACAGATCTTGGAAGGACTGACTCTTTTTACCTTTTTCGAGTGAATTGTCTTTGTTTTGTCTGTACTCGTGGTCGTCACTAGAAGCCCGTTCAAAGTTACTCGAGGCAACGAATTCCTCTTCGTCATTCGAGTCTTCGAGAACTTGAACGTCGTCGTCGCCGTACTCGTTATTTTCCTCGCCCTCTTCCATCTCCTCTTCGTCTATTTCGTCATCATCCTCGTCGTCATCATATTCATCTGAAAAGCATTCTTTATTTAGAGGTAATTATTGTGTTTTATATTGTTTAAATACAATGTTGTAATAAATACTCTTCAGTTATTTAAATAATTATACATATTTTTTTTTTTTTTTTTTTTTTTTTTGTAAATTTAA
>JABFPM010000955.1:0-23543 GCA_022817325.1 Idris sp. 1 HC-2018 | reverse complement strand
TAAGCAAGAAACAGGTGCGCGCCTAATAGCGGAAATTTAAAAAATTCAGATTATCGAAAATACGCAATTTAAAAATAAACGGGAAAATACGTATCTAATATTTTTCAATAAAGAATTGGAAAAAAAAAATTCAAATAATTATTGCAACCCAAGTGTAAATTTCCCATATATTTATAATTGTATACAAACATAATTCCATCTTAAACTATACAAATTTTGCTTTTCGAACATTTCAAAGCATTTTTTTAGATTCAAAAATTAACTAAAAAGTTTGTATTTTAAATATACAAACAAAATTATATATGATATGATAATTTGCAGTACCATGTGCACATTATAATTTTCATACTTTCTAAACAATGATGCAGTATTCAGATCAGAATTATTTTCTTAACTTTCAGAGAGAAATATTTGAAAGAAATATTTTGAACAAAATTGTACACAATAATTAATGTAAAACAGTAATTTAAAAAATTTACATAATTTAATTTAAGTATTACAAAAAACGTATTAAGTATTACAAATTTATGTATTTACAATAATAAAAAAAAACATTAATTTTAAGTTAATGTAGTTCAGAGACGTTTTTTCTATAAACTTGAATACTCAAATAAGCAATTAAATATGAACTAAAATATATTATTTAATGAATAGCAAATTTTATCAAAGAAAGATTAGATTCGTCAAAAGATTGTTTTTCAATTTAAATTACTTAAATAACAATATTATGTTTGTAACTTCGAAAGTACATGCTTTTAAATTAAGCATCTATTTGTTGAATATTGAAAATCAAGTAAGGGTAATTTTTTAGATTAAAAATAAATTATTAACTTTTATAATGTTTAGATCAAAATATTTGCAGAATTGAAAGCTATTGAGAAAAGTAAGTTTCAATTCAGTTTCATTACAATAAAATAATTTTTATTCTTTCTAAAACATGTATAAGTATATAAAATATAATCACACTAATTCAACTCTCTAAATTAGTATTTATAAATAAATACAAAATACAAGAAAATATCACGTTTTAATGATTATTAGAAACCAAAAAAAGCTTTAGTCGTGTCCAGTTATCAGTCAAAGAACATTTCATTGGGTTTGCAACTTTCGAAAAAAATTTATGAATTGTTAAACTGAAGATGTGTCATCTAAAGTTGGGGACAATTTGTGTATGTGCATTATAAAAAGATGAAAACAAAATGTTTTGTCTCGAAAAAGAGGGGAGAGGGAGCGTACTCAGGCACGTTCTCGGCAGATCAATAAAATGGTCCAACACAGCATCCCGCGGACTGCTAAACACAGAGGCTTGACGGGGTGTTAGTGGATTGAGGGTGTGGGAATCGGGAAGCCCCTTCGGTGGCTCGCAGGGAAGCCAGTAGAAAAGTTCATGTCACGAGGCGGCAGTCGTTAACAAATGTCTATGATATGTGGTATGACTCGACTTATTTTATTTGCCCTTTCTTTTTGCAATTTAAAGCACATACATTATTGTTTTTCTTATCTTAATTGTGTTTTGTTAAAACACTTTACTTTTTATTATTTTCGATTCACGGCCGTACTGCGAGAACTGTGACAGTCAATTATGTAATTGTCACTAATCTTTCGGTGATCAAAGAATGAAAAGTTTTATTTTTGCAATTTATTTTCTCATACCATTTATGTTAAACTGTTGGGAAAATTAAATTGTGAAATTAACCCTGCCAAGTGATAGCAATCTATTTTCAGTAAGTTTTGACAATAATAGTGTTAACGTGAAATAATTTTACATTGTAAAGTAAGTATATTGTTAATAATAAAATATAATGGATTTGAAAGCCAACAAAATATTTAAAAGTCAAAAGAATATAAAACAATTGAATAATGCAGACAATAAATTAAGACAGATCTAGGTTGTTAGTGACCGAAACAGTTTTTTTCTACTATTGACATTTTATTTATTGAAAGGCACACCTGGTTAATAACAAAATTTTACTTAGCTATCAGGGGTTTAAAAATAATTTCCCATTAAGTTCTAAGTTTGTGTTGACACTATCAGATGTAAGTTTCTTTCGTAACTTATTTGTAAATAAAATGTAAACAAAAGTGTCTAGCATTTACATTAATTAACGTTAAGTATGTTAATTTACAGATAATAAATAGCACATTTTTACAGTCAATCGACAACATGGGGCGACTATTTGCTGGCATCTTATACTGCTCTTTATGGTACAGCACTATAGTAGCTGGATTTACGATACTTACCCTACCCGGCGTTGTAATTTTGCTTATTAGTCCAACCAGATTTGCTATAATCGGAGATTTTGTGTTTTCTTTTTGGGAGATCTACGCTACGGTAACTTTTTTATAATTGCAATACTTCAATAACATTTTCAAAATGTTGTCAATTATATTATATACAAATTTGCAGATTCTTTTACAACAGTTTGGTGTAAAAATTGTGGTCACTGGAGAGCGAATTAATTCCAATGAAGCGGCCATTCTTGTTATGAACCACCGTACCCGAGTAGATTGGAATTTTCTTTGGGGCGCTATGTATAAAGTTTGTTTTCCAAAAATCGCCAACCACAAATTGAAAATCATTCTCAAGGACAATGTCAGACATGTTCCTGGCCCTGGTAAATACATTATAAGCATAAATTTTAATTTAAATGTAAAAAAATCGTTTTAAAATGTATATCAATTTCATTATTACAGTAGAATTCCGCAAAACTTGCCTCAAAAGTTACAGTTTTCCAAAACTTTCCTCATGAACAAAATTTCTAAAAGAAAACACCTGTTAGGTGTCATTTCGTACACGTTGTAGGAGGATTTACTCCGAAAGAAGGGGTAGACCTAAAAATTTAAGGACTTTTCCATGAAGATTATACGAATGTTTTCTTAGCAACTTTTGCAAATGTGAAACTTTTGCGGGATTCAACTGTCTATCAATAAAATTTATATTATAAGATATAACATTTTCAAGGCTGGATAATGCAGATGACTGGATTCATTTATGTAACACGACATTGGGAGGAAGACAAACGTCGTTTAAGGAGCTCTTTAGATCAAATGGTTTCAATGGAAAGGAGATGTCAAATATTAATATTCCCTGAAGGCACAGACTTTACCGCGAAAAGTAAAGAAAAGTCGGACAAATACGCGGAACAGAAAGGTCTACCGAAATATGACTACACGTTGCACCCAAAAACCACTGGCTTTACTTTTTTGGTGCAACATTTAAGGAACGCAAACTTTTTGGACGCTGTTTACGATCTGACGATCGGCTATCCTGACTGCACTCCGCAACAGGAGGTGGACTTTTTGTATGGAAATTTTCCTAAAGAGGTACACATTAACATAAAAAAGTATCGGCTTGCGGAAATTCCAAGTGATGAGGCTGATTTGAGAACTTGGCTGGAAAAAAAATGGGTTGAAAAAGAAAAAATGTTAATTGACTTTGCTAAGAATAAATATTTTCATCCAGAACATTGGCCGGAAGTGGCCAAAGGACCCATGTATGTGGCCTCAATATTTTGGAACGTTTTAGTAGGTGAGAATAAATTATTTTCATTACACAAAATTTGTGATAAAAAATATAAATGTGTTATATAATTTTATATAGATAAGAAAAAACTATCAAGTAAAATTAATGTTTTTATTACTAATAACTTTTATGTAATTATTTTTTAAAATATTGTTTTTTTTTTGTTATAGTTGTATACGTTACGTTGTTAATATTATCTCCAATATTTCGGTTTGTGTTCCTTTTCGAAATATTGTTCTTCGTGGGACTGTCCTTCACCAGTATAAATTTCGGACAAATAGTAATTGCCTATTACAACATGTTGCTGAGATACACAAAAGCCAAAACAAACTAACAAAAAATTTTTAGTGCAAAATAATAATTCTGTCGTCAAATGGGATTTGTTTTAAGTACACAAATGTAACATTCACATAGAAATGTCCCACCTCTGTGATACAACCAGTTACAAATGTAAATGTTTTTGACACTTAATATTTTTATGTACTGCTAATATTTTTTTACACTTTCAAAGTGTAAGATTATGATAAAATAATTATCTATACAAAGAATCAAAAATTATTAAAAATATTTTTTAAAAGCTTACCTAATTACTTTTTGTGTTAAGTTACAAAATTAATATTTTGCTGATTTCAATTTAATCTTACAAATAAAATTAACAACTTCAGTTGTTTGAAGCTTAATTAATTAAAGAAATAAATTATCAAAGGATTTGAAGACATTTTTTAAAATACTGCTTCATGTATAAAATTATATATTTATCTTAAATATTTTTCTTTTGATTTGTAATTCTATAAAAAGACTTAACTGAATTCTAATTGCAAACAAATTTTCTGACATTCTTATAAAACAAAAGAATCTGCAAAATAATGTGGAATTGTTTAAATAATATTGTTATACGTATATGTATATTGATGCGCTTCTGAGGCGCAAACTGTCAAATTTGATGCAACAGTACCTTATTATTGTGCATGTATTTGTAATATATAAAGTGTTTAGTAAAGATGTGTATAAATGATAATTATTATATATTATAATGTATATGGTATTGCATAATTGTATAAATGCTTTGTACAATTAATTTCTGTATAAAACTAAGTATATAAAAAAGATAACAAAAATTTTTTTTTCTCATTTTTTTTGTGTTACTTCTTTTAGCTAAAAATTATCATTCGAATACATCTTTAAAACTGTAAATATGCTTAGATACTGCTCAACTCGGAGCTCGTTGTAAAACAAAAATTTAGAAAAAAAATTTTTATTTGTACAAAAGTATAAAAAAAGATAGAGATTTATTAAAACAAAAAAAATGTTGTGTATTAAGAATTTATGCGTAATAAGAAGTACCAGACTTGTACATATGTTAAAAATTATTTCAATTTGTAATTGTTTATGTTCAAATTTTCATTGGAATTGTTTAGAAAAATTAGGATAGTTGAATTAAATGTTTTTTCGTAGATTTTAAAATATTTTATTGTAAAGTATTTAAAAACTGTAGAAAACCTCGAGATAGATTATAAATGAAATTTAATTTATGCTAGATAATTGTCGTCCCCCATGAAAAAGAATACGTTTCAAAAATCATAGTCAAACAAGAAATCAGTTAAGAGAAATTACATACAAGCATATGTGTCCGAAGGATTTTTCGTATGGGACAGGAAAATATTAACTAAGCTTATTGTATAGAAAGCATCATTGTATGTAGTTATTCTGAATTATAATAACATTACAAGAAAAATCATTTTTTCAACAAAATTGAAATTAATTTTTGTATAACTATATTAGAGTTTTGAATTGCAATATTGTAAATCTTACATTTTTTTGTTATATAACAAAATATTTTTCTTTACATAAAAGTTTTACATAAAAGTAAAAAATTTATTTTACGTTAATTTAATAATTATAGAAACTTTTTTTTAAAAAATAAAAAATGATATTTCTGTTTGAATAGAAAAAAATGATTTTTCTCGTTGTTATATAAATATCAATAGGATATTCGAGACATACATACAAATGTAAGAATGAAAGAAAGAAAATGTATTTTTTTTGTAATTATTAAGTATTTGTCATTAGACAGAAAATGTGAATTCGCGTGCCAAAGGAAATACAGACTCACAGTCTTATTATACAAGCGCACTTTGCGTGAAAGTGTTTTAGATATTCATAGCTCATTGACATGCTGTATCCTTTGTGCTACTCATAACTTCTGAATCAATCGACATTAAAATTTTATTGTAATATAAATATAAATTAGAAAAGTATTGCCACGTGCTTTAATGTCTTTTGAGAAATTGATGAGTATAGTACAAAAAGTATATACAACTAAACAAAAAAAATTAAAAAAATTATAGTCTTCATGAGAATAAAATCTTATTTATAAAACTGTAGCAAAAGTTTTTGTTCTCATAAAGAAATTATCATTAGAATAATTATTTCATATAATCTAAAGGTGATTTTTCAATCCTATACTTTCACTCGAAAAGTCACTGTTCATTTAATAGCAAAAATAAATTCTTTCTGTCTCAAGTAGTGTACTTTACATTTTTTTTTTTTGATGGAGAAAAAAAAATTATCGATAAGTTTGTTGATTTAATTTAAGATCAAAGTATGGAATTGAAGAATCATTTTACAACAAACGACTTTTCAATTGATCATAATTGTCAATTAATCTATTGTCGATTCAAATTAAAAATATCGGTGTGCAATATTAATTGTACGTGTCTAAATCAAATTGACCGATTTGTATTAAATAAAAGTAAACATTGAATAAATAAAACATTATAATTTATAATTTGAAGTACAATCACTGTCTTTTTATGTAGAAAAATTAATTAAATTAAATTTTGTCTATAAAAATTGCATTGGGAAAATTTATTACAAATAATTACAAAAGAGTTCATATCTATTTAAAAGCATATTCTAGTTATATAGAACAATATTGAAAATAATAAGAATTTCTAATTGTTTTTCAAAATATTTATTATAACTCCATACTTTTAACCAAAGAACTGACACTCAAGTATATTAAATGTAATTGATTAGAAAAGTCGTATGAAAAAATTAAAAACTTAAAGTCAAATTCAAAATATATTTTGATACAAATATATTTATTTGAAGTTGTTTTTAAACTTCAAAATAATTTGGACCCTGTGCATTGTGTTTTTCTAAGACTATTATTTCCGTCATATTAGTGGAAAACCGTAGAATTTGTCAACGAAAGTATTATCTTACAAATTTTTCAATTAGCCCAGAATGCATTTTTTTAAAAAAAAACAAATAGCTTGTAAATTTTACTTTTTCACTTTGAAACAAATGTTTATATAAAAAAATTAAATTTTGAGTTAAAATGAATTTTCAAATAATATACTTTTGACATTTTTGATTAGATTAAATATTTTTGTTTTATTTTCAAGTAAAATCATCCGGATTTCCATTTTAGTATGGTGTTTTAACTTGTAGAAAATATAGTCCTATTTTCGACTGATTTATAGATATTTGTATTATGGAATATAGTTTATACATTGTATTTAACATTATTTTGTTCCTGTTAGATAAATTTAATGATTAAAAATAAAAAATCTGTACATTTATTTCAGAATAAAACCTAATTTGAATGTATATATTCACCTACAAAATCTTAAATAAAAACAAAATTAACTTGATGACTATGAACTCTACAGTAAATCACATTTCATAATTTTTTTAAAAGTTTAAACAAAATATAATCAATTACTTATATATAATTTCCCAACATTTAGTCGGGGTAAACCAAAATTTAATAAAAAATAAAATAAAGGAAAATTATTCTTGTGCAAAACAAAAGTGATTAATTAATATTTCTGTTTGAAGATATAAATAATGATATAAGTATTTAGAACACAACTACGAAAAATCTCTTGTATAACGTTGTACATTGTCAATGTCAAAATAGAGCAGAATTATCGAATATATTGATTTAATTATAAATCTAAAACAGTACCTATTTTTCAATTCTATGTTTGTATTCGAGAATATTTTGAAAGAAAATTCATTTTATTCGATAATTCTGTAGTTAACAAGTTATTTAATTTACATTTTACAAAATGAATTGTAAATCTTATGGTACGTTGACCAAAATAAAATCAACGAAACATTACTGAAATACATTATATAAATTGTAAAAAGACCTTGTAAGGCATAAAAATTGAATTATATATATAAACAACTAATTGAGCACGTTTAAAATGTGCTATTAAGAGGATATTAAATTACATTTCCATTTCTAAGGTTTCAAAATTACATTTTTATGTTTATGTTATTTTTAGTTTTGAAATAATAAGTTGGAGATGCTAATCTGACGTGAAATTGAAATTAAAATTTAAACGATAAGTTCCGTGACAACTTAAACAACCCTTAAGTTTATTGCTTTTCAAATCAATTTTCAGTAAACAAAAATTGTTTTGTTTAACTAACATATTTTTGCAAATAAAATTTTGACTTCATTATGTACAAAATGTTATTTTGATAATAAACTTTCAATTTTAATTTTCTTTGCTTAAAATTGAGTTAAGCACTTACATTAAATAGAGCACTAAAACCGGAAACCTTTAATCAATTTAACATCTTCTTAATAAGCCATTTTTAATTACATTTCTTTATGTCAAATGTTGAATATGATGTGAGTATAACACGTCTTTGATTGCATCGCTGATTCTCGTACATTAACATTGGTTTAATAGAAGTTAATACTTTTAACAAAACATTTATTTTACAATAAGTAAAAACTAAAAAATTAATGTACAATAATTAGTTTTATGTTTTTACATTTTCTAATAAAAAAAGAAATTTGTAATGTATTAAAATAAAAAATGCACTCTTTCATTAATTTTCGTTTAAAAATGTGCACAGTTCTGTTGTTGTAGTCAATAAACACTGCTTTAAACACTTTTGCGTTTGTAAAATGGATCTATTCGACTTGGCATTGGGCTTGCCTTCAAAACTCCCGTGGGTGGTTTACGATTTGCATCATATGGTATGGCAGGACTTTGTTTCAGTTGTTGCAGATACTCGGATGTATGTTGTGCAGTGTTATGCTTCAGCATTATTGTTACACGCTTTTTCGTTTCTGATTCCGCCTTTACAGCTAATGGATTTTTTACTTTTGTTTTTGGTGTACTTATAATCGGGCTACGTACTCTTGAAGCAGCTTTAGATTTTTCAACTAGCTCAGCTTTTCTTAAAATCTGTAAATAATACACTTGCTCACCATTTTTGTCAAACATAAACAAAATTGTGCAAACAAATAAATTTAACGCTGACAATTGCAGATTTTTTAGTACTTTTTCAAAATTAATTTTCAGTAATAAAACGAACGAAAAAATAATTGATTCTGATAGATTAAAGTGTGCTCTTCTAGATTCTGATATCAACAATTAATTTTGTTTCTAAAACAAATTTGACATAGCGGCTTTTATACAAAGAAGCGAGAAAAATTTAAACCTTTTTATTTTTGAAATGCAGTTTTCACATGGAAAAAGAATAAAAATTATATTTATTATTCAATTAAATGTGCTCATAGAAGAAACTTTAAAATTTCATTATGAGAATTGTTCAAAAATGTGTTGTTTATTTCAAAATCGCGGGTTAAAAGTGAAAATTCGACGATAAAAAAACACGTTTTTGACCATTCCTCATGTAATTTTGAAGTTTAACTTTTTTTAATTTTAAAAGAATAAAACAAAATATGGATTATTATAAAGTATTTTTAGTTTTCAATTAATATCATTTACCTCTTGAATGAAATTTGTATGAGAAATATCAAGCTTCTCAATAACAGGTGTCATTGATTTGGTCAGTCGTGGATTCCTCTTTATAGGTGTATTTGTAATTTCTAATCCGTTAATTGAACTAGAAGCAGCTTTATTTTGTACTGTACTTGCATCTTTTTTCTTTTCTTCCTTTATTTTAGGTATATCAGTGTTAGCAAGTTTTTTTCTTTTTTTCAGATCAATCTTTTTCTTTTTCGACGAAAGAATTTTCTTCTTTGACGGTGAAATTTTTTCTTTTACACTTTTATCAACATCAGCCTTGCTAATTATCGCTTCTTTTTTTTGCTTATTACTCTTTTTGATACTTGTATTTTTTTGAATAACTTTTTCCTGTTTTGGCAAGCTCACGACTTGCTCTTCATCCTCTAAGTCCGAAATTTTTCGTTTTCTTTTTTTGTTTTTAAACGAGTCCGAGTATAATTCTGATTCGAAGTTTAACAACCGCGTCGTTGCTCGTTTAGAACTTGCGCTCGATTTTCGTTGTTTTGGAACGGATACTTTTTTGATACCTATAGGCATTTCACCTTTCTGCAGTGTTTCGAATCTAAGATTAAACATTCAATTAATAAAAGATAAATTATTTGTATTTTACTTACAGTATTTGATAAATAACAAACTTACTCATGTATTAATTGTACCAATTGTTTTCGTCCTCTAGTAGTAGATGATTTGTGAAATTTGTACTCATTCAGTAAATCAACTATTTGTTTAGCCTCAAAAGGTATTTGTGACAATTCAACATCGACTTTACCAGCACGTGGATCTAAATGCATTCTGTCGGGGTTAGAAAATTGCTTGCTGGTTCCTTGGCCATTGTCATCTTCCAACTCGTCATCTAAATCTTCCTCGTCTGACAACTCAATTTTTTGTATGTCATTGATACTTCCACAAGGAAAACCAGCCTGTAACAAATAATTATTTCCTGTTCATAAACAATTTAATTATTAACAATTTATACGTATTTTTGGGCATAGTCCATCTTCGCCGAAACTGATAAGACCGGAAAACTCATTAAGATAAAGAAACGTAGAACCAGGGACTAAATAAAATGCTAATTCGTCAATGATGCACTTAATTTTTTTTATGCACAACATTTTTTTGCTTTTTGTTTGACAATTTATGTGTTCATCTCGGTCATAATTGTGCGGTTGTAAAATTGTTTTATCATAATTAATGAGTCCGTCAGTGTTTCACACCACTTTACATGAACACATTTTGTTAATGCATCGCCAAACGTGCCAGTTATTTTTATTTTGACAACAAAAATAAGATAAATTATTTTTCTTTTCGGCGGAGCTCCAACTATATTTTATTCTTAATTGCTGTTTTTTGGCGGAGTTCGTCATCTCCTGTATTTTTGTATCATGAAGTTTTTACTTACTTGCTTCCAGGCATCGAATTTATCTTTGTATTCTAATCCAACATCCGATTGAAATATAAGATATCTAAAAATATTTTTCACTACAGACTTAATTTCTCGGTTTTCCGTTTTGGAAACCATGTATATCACAAAAGGTCGAAGAAGTTCCGTTACAGCTTCAGTGGAGATGAAACCACCACTGATCTGTAAAAAAATAATAATTAATATAAGTGGATTTCAAATTGAAAGAGTTTAGAAAAATTGAATTCAAAATGAAACTTATAAATTTACTTTTGCTAATTCTTCCATATAAATTTCAATAATTTGCAAAATCATTCCCAGAGATGACTTTTCATTGGTCATTAATTCTCCTAATTTTTCAGAAAACTTTTTAATATAATCAAGATCCCATGATTGCTTTTGGAGTGCCAAGAACGTTTGTCGAATAATTCTTCGTAGTAGCTGTAAATTTATAATAATTTAAGTTGAAGTTCGTCTCAGAAATTTTTTTTGATGAACTTAAAGAATTCTGTATAAACGCAGATCCGAAGTTTATTAATGTCTTTGTAAACTTATTAGAAATTTTTTTTTTAGCTAAACGTCAATTGTATTCCTCAATTTTTTGTATCTTTCTCAGAACTTCCATATTATTGTTATAAATAATATTGTAAAAAAATGAAAAAGTAGGATGTAACAATGTAAAGTTTGGTAATAATAAATATATTGTAGAACTACAAGTTAAAAAAGAACAAAATGTTATTTGTGTATGTCGTTACCATGTCGAACTTGTCAACTCGATATTTATCAATTCCAAACCATTGAGATGAGAGGCTTTTCAAAGTACTATCAGTATATAAAAGAACAGTGTTCATCGATTTAAAACAATGCACCAGTTTACTTATGGTTTCAACCAACTCCTCTTGCACCAAAGGTTTGTCTGACATCCAAACGCAATAAAATAAACCTTTCCATAAACGCAAAAAGTCCTTTTCGGTGAAAGCTGTAAGCAAAAATATTTGGTTTTAAAGTAAAAGTATAATTATTAACTTATTTAATTTGTAATAATGAATTTTAATAACAATTACTTAGTATTTTGAAGAATTTTACAAAAAATGATCTAAAAAATGTAGTGTTTTTTTAATTGTTATTAAAATTCCATATATTTGTTAAAAGAATAAGTTATAAGAATAAATAAGATTTATTTTAATAAACTCAATATTTTTCTACTTAAGATCCTTATTCTGATAAGCACTGATGCTATGCTATCACAATATAACCTCACTTTTTATAGACACAAAATTAGAAAGGAAAGTTTAAAAAAATGGCATGCAAGCATTTTAGTTTATAAAAACACTAAACTGAATAATGAAATCTGTAACTACATCAATTCTTACGATAATTAATCAGATTATTATAAATAAATATTAGTTTTTTGTGTGACTTAGCAACACAAAATTGCATGTGGAAAAAATCAGAAATTTAAACTTTGGTTCTTTTTATCTTTGCAAGGATTGTTAATTGTTTTAATATAAACAAATTATTACCATAATTTCTTTCTGAATAAACAGTTAACCATTTTCGCAAGCTTTTTAAAACTTTGTCTGTGACTTTTTTATCACTATTAGCAAGTAATCGAGCGTATTTTATTTCCTGAGCAACAATAGCTTTTTTTACACTTTTTGCTGACTTTTTTTTCGACTTTTTCTTTACTCGAACACCAATGTTTGATTTTCTGATGGCCATCGTGTTGAAGAATGCACCCAATATAAATCGTAATCCACGTGAGTGGTAAAAATATTATCACTGAAATTGTCCACGCTTTCTACTAAAACCTAGAAGCGCGCCATTTTCATTCTCCATACTTCTTCTATTCCCCTTCTTTAATATTATTCAGAGTGAAACAGATGTATACACAATTAGAGGAAGTTATTCATTCAAAATTAATTTATATTATAAATCGCAAGTTTTACAAGAACTTGATTAAAATTAAAGTTACTTTAATATATATAAGTGATATATTAATTAACATTTTTTATTATAATAATCACATTATGTATATTAAATATAAAAAAGTATACAATTTATAATGAATAAAGTATTTATTTGATGTTACATAATAATTTATAAACTTTTTCAAATAAATGTAACGTAAAAATACAAAATCAAAAAATTGTAAAACCCTTAAAAATACAATAAAACCTCTAAAAATACAATAAAATTGTAAATTATAATGGTAAGAGTTGTGCTAATATTTAACAAAATTTAATGATATCCTCTAAAAATACAACTCTTAAAAATAAAAAATGATACCTTCTATTTGATATTACATAACAATTTAACAACTTTTTCAAATAAATGTAATGAATAAAACCTTTCTATTCACGTTTACATTACACATTGCATATTATATCAAATGAACATTTTAATCTTTCTTAGAATATTTAACTATAAATGAAAAAGTCTATTTAGATGTAACATTAATTATCTACCAAAAATGTAGAGATTTTTGAAAAAGAATTACACAATTCCGAAATATAAAAAATTGGTTTACATATTTAAATTATTTTACAACAATAAATGTAGTTTTTCGTAGTTAATTTTTGATAAATAATTTTGTTTGAATAAATAAAAATTCAAATAACTTTGTGCAGAATTTAATTTTTTTGCCATGAGGATAATTTTATTTTGATACAAATGATACATAGGTATTTCGGTTACATTCAAGGCCAATTGCAAAAAGTGCCAATTTTAAGCATCTCTCACTTCTCAATTTAGGCATTCGAATTTTTATCTCGCTCGCCCACATAAATTGACGTCTTATAACTGAAAACTTGTTATATTATAACTTGCACAGTGAACAGTAGGATTTAAACATGAATACATTCAAGTTTTGCTTCTTTTGCATAAGTTTATTTATTTTAACTATCAATGCTCAAAATATCACTTTAACTCGTGTTAAAAGAATTGTGGGTGGGAAAGCTGCAGCTATTCCTCCTGAAGATGATCCTGTTATTTATGTAACTAGAGGCAAAAGATACGCTGAAATTTACGGAGAACGTGACATTGATGGCGGAGGATATTACGCTTTTAGAGGAATCAGATATGGAGTACCTCCTTTTGGTCAAAGCAGATTTCAAGTGATTTTTTATTTGATTTACTTTTGTGTTATTAGAGAGGGTCTGAAATTCGGAAAAATCGAATTTTGAATCCTCCTACAATGGTTAAAAATGATGAAAAAAAAGAAGAAATTGTTTATAACTTTTTAAATTAATAATAACCCGTCCCTCGTTAAACTGGTTTAGACATTCTTGTTAAAAAATTCATAATAAAATTATTAAGAACAGTGCAACAGAAATTTCTTAATATACTGTAGAAAATCAAGATATTTCTCTAAAATTTTTTAGAAAATCACAATAAATCTTAATAAAACTTTCTTAATAATTCATAATAAGAAATTAAATTATACAAATACAGTAAAATAATTCATTATCTTTACTTATAGTTAACAAACTGAACTATTTATAATTGTTATCACTTTATTATGCTTTTTTGAATAATTTAATTTCTTATTATGAATTATTAAGAACATTTTAAAAAGATTTATTATGATTTTCCAATACGTTTTAGAGAAATACTTTAATTTTCTACAGTATATTAAGACATTTATTTTGCACTGTTCTTAACAATTTTATTATGATTTTTTTATCTAGAAAGTTTACGCTAGTTTAACGAGGGTATCAATGCTGATATTTATTGTCAATGGTTGTCAGAACATTTTCCAATTTGTTTAGAATATTTAAATTTGTAGATCTTTACTACTAAGACACAAATGTCTAACTATTTACTAAGATTGTAAATGATTTAGAGGGTGTTCTCAAAAAGTAAAGTCTGTGTGTTATTTAAATGGGGAAAAGTCGATGTCTACAGACACGGGTTATTATTGATTTAAAAAGATAATTTTATGGTTTTTGTTATCATTTTTATTCATTCTAGATTAGAAAGCAGGCACGGTCAAAATTCGATTTTTCATAAATTAAGAGCACTTTTTGGTTTATAAATAAAATAACTGATATAACGTATTTATTATAATAAATGTATTTTTCAATTGGATGAAGACAAACTCTTTTTTACTTTTCACACTGTAGAAACAACAATGAATAGAATATATTCAAATAAATTAGTGTTCCATACAGCTTTGAACCTTTAGTAAAAAAATTGTACTATTAATTGTTTGTATTATTAAAGTAATTGTATAGTTATAGTCGTTTTTATGTAAGTTTCCAAGAGGTTTTCTTACCCCACCTGGTGGACTAAAAAAATCAATTCATGTTTTGTATAGAAAATCTGTAATAAGAATACTAACTGCGATTTTACTATTTTTATTTGAGCTACGAAATTTATTTCCATTTTTATGCTTATGATTATTTGCAAAACAACCTATAATAATACCTAATCAAAATAATTTTATTAATCAAAATTCCAAAATTCTAAATAAGTGAAAACAAAGCGAATTTGTTGTATTTTTAACTAATTTTTCTACAATTTTATACATAAATAGTATATTTTAAACTACAATCACATTTAAGATTGTCTGTTCAGATTTGATAGATTTTTGATTGTTTAAACATGTTTTGGCTATTTTACCCCATGGTCATGTTTGTAATTGAAGCAGCGCCATCTATAAAATGAAGTAAAATATTCATAGTTTTCAAGAGTTTTTACTACTATAAAATGTAATGCATATACTTGTTTTAGTGACTGCAAATGTTTAAAAAAGCTTAAAATATTTAAACAGTTTATTAGTAAAAGTCTAATGGTTATTTCACCCCACTCTACTCTAAATATTTTTTTCTACACGTTTTTATGAAGTAATATTTTTATTAATAAAAAAAATACAGTTTTGCAATATGTATCTTAACATTTTAATTAGTTTGAAATGTACATTTAGAGACCAAGAGAAATGCCTCTACAAGGAGAAATACGTGCAACCAAATGGGGCCCACCATGTCCTCAGTTGAATGAAGAAGGAGAACTTATTGGTCACGAAGATTGCTTATTTTTAAACATAATGGTCCCAAGTCTTCCAGAAACAGAAAGCACAAAATATCCAGTGGTGATTTGGATTCATGGAGGTGGTTTTCGTCGAGGCTCAGCTAGTCAGTATGGAATGAAACACTTAATTAAAAAAAAAATGTTGGTTGTTTCAATCCAGTACAGGCTAGGAACTTTGGGTATTTACTCATTATTTATATGATTTTTTTTTTTTAAATTACTAAATATATTTGTAAATTTAAAGGCTTTTTAAGTAGTGGAACACAAGAATTGCCGGGAAACAATGGTATTTTTGATATGATGTTAGCGGTCAGGTGGGTAAGAAAGCATATAGAATTTTTTGGAGGAGATGTTTCAAAAATTAATGTATTTGGACACGAAGTGGGTGCCAGTTCTGCACTGATAATGGGTCTATCGAAACTAAGTAATGGTAATTAATCAAATGTAATAATTAATTAAGACATAAATAAGTTTCATTGTATTTAAAGTGGGCATATAAAATAATTTACTTTCAGATAATCTTAATGGAGTAATAGCTATGTCAGGATCTGCTCTGTCTAATTTTGCCATAGACAGAGAGCCTGCAAAAACAGCTCAACTTATAGCTGCTGCTCACAACTGTACCACTTCTCCCGTAATAGAGATGGTTCGGTGTCTTAAAAATATATCTGTTGATCAATTAGTGAAGGTTGATCACGAAATTGATAATAAAAACAAAGGCAATGGTTTTATAGCTCGTGTAACTGATATGATGGGAGCCAGGCCAGTTATTGAAGGATTAGACGACAATAGGTTGCTTTTATTTCTATAATTTTAATAAAATGTATACGGGTTTTATTCTAAATTTAATTGCATTATTCTAAAATTAGAATTGCATTATGTGTGTAATGACTGAAAAGTATGTGGAAGTTAACTTTTTTTTGTTTTGCAGAACTATACCAAACTTTACCCCAATTTCTCCAGAAAATTCCCTCAGTATGGGTGATGTTCCAAACATACCATTATTAATTGGAGTGAACAAGAGAGAAGCAGAGGGAGCAATTTTGGGCGATCAAAAAGAAGACATTTCATCTCGAACAGCTCGAGATGCAGACTATTTTAACAGACAGATGATCCCAAAATTGCAGAAAAAAATTCCTGTATTCAACAGCACTAAGTACTTTGTTCCTCAAGCTTTTAGTAAATATGTAAAAGTTTACGATAAAGCAAAAGAAACGTTGGAAAGTATTGCAGACGCAGTGGTAGACGCATTGTTCAATGCACCTGCGTATTTAACTGCAAAATATTGGGCGAAAAAGGGAAAAGTGATATTTTATAGCTTTGATCACAAAGGGAAACGAAAAGAAGGGTCTAAGTTTCTTGCAGGATCTCCGTTTGTTAGCAAAAGTACACCACCAGAAGGTATAATTGATAATACATTTTTACATTTTATCGCAACATTTTTGTAATTGTCAATTAATAAATGTTTAAAAATAGCGGTCAGTCACGGCGATGATTTGGGATATATTTTTGATCGAAACACTTTAACTGGAGAGAGAGTAGCCCAGAATTTAGATCAAGAAGATGAACAAGTTGTGGACACGTTTACCGACATGGTTGCACAATTTGCCAGAAGTGGGAATTATAATATGAGAGACAAGTCTAAGCAAGAAACAGATATATATTTTTCTGAAATTGCAAATAACTACATAAGCATACAAAAAAAACCTAAAACATTGAATGATTTCAGGTACCAATTGAAATGTATAGATTATTATTTTTATTTTGGTTATAAATTTAAAATCAAATGATGAATAAAAACATTAAAAGAACATTTTGGATTTCAGATACTGTGAAATGGGACTTTGGATGGGAATGGCTCAGCGTTTACAATCAGTATCGTGCAACTTTTTACGAACTACTGTAGAAACAGTTAGCAAGGTTGTCGAAACACCCTCAAAAGTATTCGAAAAAGTTGATTCCAATATAGAAACTGCCGTTAAAAATGTTCCAACTGTTCCTTTTCCTGGAGGGAGCTTTTTCAATCTTCGACCGAAAAATAATATGCAAAAAATGCCGCAATCTGACAGTGACCCGCTTGTACCGGCCATTAACAAATTCTTAAATCCTTTGGGCTAAACTAAAGAATATATCTTCAAATAATATTGTATATGAATTTTATTATTTTTTTATATAAAAGTTGTAAAATTATAAACAAATAATTAAACTTATCTATTTAAAATTCGTTTCTTACACTGCATTTTTACAAAATTTAATCATCTTTAGGCACAGAATGGAACATCTTTAAAATATCATCTACTTCATCATCATCATCATTTTCTTTCGGTTTGTTGGTACAATTTTTTTCTGATTTTTGGCTATCATCTTTTGTATTAAGTAAATTTCCATCATTCGAGCTTGACTGGGTCGATTGAGTCACTTGTAATTCTTTCAAAGTAAGATAAGCATTTGGATTTTCAATGGATTCTTGACTGGTTAAAGTTAGATGTTCGGTATTATCTTTGTTTTCATCTGTTTTTGACATCGTTATTTCTCGCATCTCTTGGTCTTCATCATCATTATTATTATTTTTTTGTTCAACATCTTTTTGACTATCTACTTTTTCAGAATTACTTTTTTCCATGTCTAAATCAATTTCTGAACTAGGTTGCGTACATGGTTTCTGAGTAAAAACTTCATGCAAATTTTGACTACAATTTGTATTACTCGTCTGACTGTTTATTTCTTTCGCTTGTTCTGCATCAACATTCACAATCTGATTATTTTGTTCAAAAGTAGTTTCTTTTTCATTATCAGGTATAGTGAGCAGAGGTATAGATTTACGTTTTTTTTGAGGTATATCTTCTGAGACACAAGTTGAGTTTCGTTTTAACGAGCTCAATGACACTGGCAATAACATACTTGGTGCACATGGATGACCAATTTTTTCTAAAACATTCAACACCAATTCAGCTTCCTCAGCTATTTCTTGACAGTCATCATTTTCCGCTAATTTAAATATTTCGATTGAGTTTGCTAGTGGAAGAGGTTTCTGAGGATGTGGCGTCAACAAAAGAGCTTTCAAAGTTCGAAGCAATTCAATGCGACATTTCATGTTTTGTTTATAATTATTTGTCTGCTCATGTCCGGTATATAAGTAATACAAAAATGGAATAATCTCTGCCTCGACAGTCTGTAAGTAATATATGATAAAAATATTATAAATGTTTGTTTAAATTTATTATTTGAATAAACAAAAGGTATAAATGGAAATTACCTCATAAAACTGTGATTTTAGCAGATAATTTCCTTTGGATACAATTTTTTGCAATGCAGTTAGTGCTTCTATGCACAAATTAGGATCTGAAGTTGATTCTGACTTTATGGCTTGATTATTTTGAGAATCATCAATATCAGTTTCCTGTTGACGCGTTTTAAATTTCTTTAAAGCCTTTTTCGACATATGTTCGGTATTCTGAACCTGTTTTGTAAAAATAATCATGTTAAAGTCAACAATATTCAATTGAAATAAAGTTTAGTATTTTGAAACTACTTACACTTAAAACAACAGTTTTTCTCTCAGGAATAATATCTTTTAAAATGAAAGGTAGAAATTTATCAGCCATCCATTCTATTGACGATGCTGAGCAACAATGTTTCAACCATGTTGATAATGATTTATAAGCTGCTATTCGAACATTTATTACCAGCTTTAAATCGTTTAGAGTTTGTTGTTTCGATAAAGCTTTGTCTGTCCAAACCAAAGCTTGTTGAATAAATTGCAATATAGGAATAGCATTGGATAACAAATCTGGCCCAAATCTAAAAAAAAGTTAAAATATTTTATTATGTAAAGGTACGAATAAATGTTAATTAATTAATACAAGATTTTTTATGTTTAAAATTTACCCTATGATTAACCCATCCAGAACAGATGTAAAACTGACTTGGAGTTTCATTAACATTTTTTCCAAATGCTCCCCTCTGGCTGACTGATCAGTTTTGTTTTGTAATGTTATTTCAAAACATCTGCACAGTAATTTTAGGATATCAGAGGTTGAAACTGATATTTTTTGATGTTTTGTTCTGCAGAAAAATATTACATTATTTATCAAGTATTTAAAAAAGACCACTTTTTAGTCACAAATAACTCAGAACTATTTATGTTACCTAAGCATTGTACTTAAAAAGTAACAAAGATTGCTAATTCGTCTTTCTAATGTACTGAAAAATTCTAATACATTATTTTGCGAAATAATTGGCAAGTCAAGAGAATCCAAGTCCAAATTTTCATCAGATTCCGACAATATTTCGTTGAAGATTAAGTGCAGTGTATTGCAAATAAGGTATTCTTGATACATGTATCCAGTATGATTGGGCTTACTTGTTAATGGCTTAAAAGATCTTTGTATAGCTTTTGATAATAAAGTAAAACATTTTGCACCACTTGCTACAAGTACTTGATTGCTGGAATCTATTACTGTCAGGATTACTTTTTTTATTGGTTCCTGTAAAAATCATAATTTATATTTATGAAATACTTTATTATTTTAAGAATGTAATATTTAAGAAAGAAAATGTTCACCTGCAGTCTCGTACATGATTCTGGATAATAATGGAGCAGCACAGATATCAAATAAAATATTCCACCCGACAGACGATTTGATTCAAAATGTGATATAATGTTAATTATCTGCTTTACATATTGCATAGAAACAATTTTATTGAGTTCAGGTATCTCTCTGACAGCTATAATCAATGAGCCAATTGTTTTGCAAGTTTGATTTAAGATGTTAGTAACATTGTTGGTGTTTTCCAACTCTTGAATTGCTTTGGTTATCCACAAACTTGAATACTGCATAAAATGTTCACTAGAAATTAGCTCCAAATAATCAAGTAAATATTCAAAACCTTCTTGACGTGTTTTTGATTGGTTTACTTTTATATTTACTATGGTAACTATTTCTTGAGAAGATGTCATCTGAAAATTTTAAATATTATTTAATAAAATAAATATCTTTGATATTAAAACTAAAAAATGATGATAATAATGATAATATTTTTTGATAGTAAAAAAGAATAATTTTAAAATAAAGTTTGTTCTAATTAAAAATTGTATAACTATTTGTTTGGTTAACACTAATACTAGAAAATAAAAATATATGGAAATAAGTAATAAAGATTTAAACAATTTTTATTAATTAATAACAATGAACATACTTACTTTGGATTGTTTTTAGAAAATTGAAGCAATGGTTTATTTACATTCATAAACTGTACAGGTTATAACTGCAACGATTTCTGTCCTTAAAATTGTTAAAAGTTACACGAATTTGTTGATTCTCAAATGAATCTCCAACCTTTGTTTATTATATAATTTGATTTAAATTATATTTTTAAAATGAGTAGGTTAACTGCTTCATTCACGTGGATCACAAATTCACATGTGTATGTTTACTTATCTCATGACTTTTTGAGCACTTCTCTGCTTTTTCTTTGTTACATTAGGTGGCGCTAGTATCTTGATTTAAGATTTTAAATGAAGTTACTTTTATCTTATAAATTGAATGATTTTGCGCGGATATTTTGTTAAAAAAATATATATTTACATATATTATAACTATATACAAAATAATTAAAGTAAAAGATGTTTTTAATATAATATTAATAAACTTGTAAATAATCATTTAATATTAAAAAAACTCATAGGGTATAATTTTTAGATTTAAAACACAACAATGTCTAGAAAAAGTTTAAAAATGATTTAACTTAATATTAAAAATATTTGTAATAATTTCAGTATTTTTAGTACTAGGAAAAATTATGTGCATATAAAAAAAAAGAATAATATTTTATAAACTTTAATCAACAAACAATAAAACTATATTTGATCAAAATCTTAAGACACAAAAAAATGGCAAAATATTGTAAATCCATTTTTATTAAAAGTTGCTTATTTCTTGTTATTATCAACAAAATCTGATCACCAAAAACAAGGATATTGTACATCGATAAAAAAGTCGTAGTTTACTAAAACAAATGTTAATAATTTGTCAATAAATTTGGATTATAAATTGTATTTTCTTATTTACCTACATAGAACTTATCAAATGCCATATGAAAACCTTATTTGGCTACAGAAAATGCCGATCGAGGCCATGGCAACATCCTGATTTAAATCTTGACTTCATTTAATACAAAAAAATTCTAAATTATAAAATGATTGCTGAAATAAAGAGAAGTAAAAAATGATAATCCCAAAGAGTGTCCTTTATTAATCAGCTAATTAACAATTAATCAGGTTACTCTTAATAAGTATATTTAAAACCTAACGATTTGTGGATTAAAACGAGTTAATTTGTCCGTTAATGAGACACGTCTGACTGCATTTGACTAATAAGTGATTAGGTCTCATATAGTGTGTGACGGACTTAGCCACAAAAATGACCATTCAATAATCGAACCATCGTAAAATGTTTTACGATGTAACAGATTATTCTCTGCTGGCCCATAAAAGCTTGACAATGAAGTTAAATTTTCATAAATAAAATAATTGTTCAATCGACATTTTTGTTGAAAATGTCGGTATTGATGTCGAATGATGATCGAACGATCTTGGGATCTTGTGTGTGTCTTTGTGCATACGTGTGTTGTCGATAGAAAGTCATAAGCACGGCAACAAAGAGGGCCCGAGAGATAATGTCGCGGGCGAGAAAAAGAGAAAGAAAAGGCAGACTGCCGATGGCTGTAGGGTAGACCTTGCATCGAGTCAAGATCAAGGTATCGGGAAGCTATGCTCCGCTAGATGTGAATATGATAATACTTCTTCTCGGCTTAACAACTTATCCTGCGTCCGAGTTAAGCTTGGCCTACTAAAACCGAATCTCGTAGGCACGAAAGTGTTCTTTAACTTATACCTTTTGTTATTGTTCAACCGATAAATTATTTCGCAATTATAAATGTATATATAATTGGCATTTTCATTGCTCCTGACATTACCGCTTTATAGTTGAAAAGTTGTTCCATTGATTTGTTATTTATATGTATGTGTGCGAATTTAATCAAAATGGGCACAAATGTAATTCAACTTTTGTCTATTTACAGCGATTTTATTACCTATTTCACTGTAGTTTTGGTATACTTAAATACTGAAGTACAGTAAACATGTACAAGACAATCCAACATATTCTTTCAATTTTGACAACTTTCAGATTTTGGATTTAGGAAAAAATAAACAAGACTTTTGTCCGAAATGTTATTATTTATTAAAAAACACGAAAAAAGAACATTAAATTTAAAATCAGATACGAATAATTTCAACAACATGTATACTCATATTCTTTAATTCAAACTGCATAAGATTTAAGGTGATATATTAGTCACATAAGTGAAAAAGAGACAGATCTAATGGAGTTTAGACGTCAGTGAGAGAGACAGCCTGAAATCAACAGACATATCACCTTAAGGTGATGCCGAAAGGAAATTCTCTCTCTCTCTCTCTCTCTCTCTCTCTCTCTCTTATTTTTAGTGATATTTGAAATTATTTGATTGTTTTAATTAATTTTAAAAAAACAGCCATGTACCGGTGTTGACTATAGATGGGAGAATTTTTTAAATTAAAAAACAACAAAAAATATAATAAATTACGTGAATAGTGTCAAAAGTACAATAATTTCTCTGTCTCTCTCTTATTTTTACGGATATTTTAATTTATTTGATTATTTTAATTAATTTTAAAAAAACGGCCATGTACCGGTGTTGACTATTGATGGGAGAATTTTATAAACTAAAAAACAACAACAAATATAATAAATTACTGGAATAG
>JABFPM010000954.1:0-23550 GCA_022817325.1 Idris sp. 1 HC-2018 | reverse complement strand
TCCACATATCAAACCGAGGTACCTTATTCCATTAAATTATAGTTAAATGTACATGTTTTTATACAAAAATATTTATATTCATTCAACGATTTCATTGTACATCAAAAATTTTCCGTTGTAGTATAGCCATTTATATACCTTATAATTCACAAACAAGTTTAAACAAATAGAAAATTTGTAAAAATGCGAAAAACTGGCGATTTTTGTTGAATAAACCAAATTTTGTAATTTACAGATTTTTGAAAAAAGAATAAAAAATTCCGAAACGTAAAATGAATGTACACACCTTTATTTTGGCTAAAATTAAATAATAGACAACAATTATTTAAATTTCAAATTTATTTTGCCGTTTTACATTTGAAATATAAATAAATACATAAGTTCATATATTATCAAATATAAATCAATTTCACATAAATTATATAAATTAAAAGATTAGATTTTATAAAATTATGTATTTATTAAAATTATTGTTAATTAAAAGTGTTAAAAAGCTAGACAGGAAAAAAATATACAGAAATAGATAAAAAAATTCATAACACAATAAACTTGAGCATTATAATTATTAATACAAAAAATACTGTATAATTAATAATTTTTTCCACTCCTAATAACTACCCTAACTTAAAACATTCTTGGCTAAAAATATTCAGTATTAGAAGTAGTTTTTAAAAATATATTCAACTAAAATTTTGTAAAAAAAATATTTCCATTCCGTAACAAATCTTACTACCCCTAAATATCACCCTTAACATAAAATTTTTTCTATCTGAAAATACATTACGTTAGAAGTAGTTTTTTTAAATAATATTCAATAATTTTTTTAATAAAAATTTTGTTATCCCTTAAAAAATTTTACGACCCCTAAAAAGCACCTCTTATTTTAAATATTTTTCAACTCAAAAATCGCAGAAGTAAAATATGTACACTATCAAAGGGTGTAACCGGATAAGAGGTCAAAAATGGCTTCCACATGAAATCCAAGGGCAATTATATCAATCGAAAGGTATATCTTAAAATGTCATTTCCCCAAATTTTCAGGTTTGGATGCAGGCGTTTAAGCTCAAACCGTTAAAAACCGTGTTTTTGAATTTTACTTTTTTAAGATTAATCTTATGAATGTAAACATCTGAAAAAATTCATGGAGATGGAAAAAGTAAAAACACATTTCCCGGATTTTTTTCAAATTTGTTTGGCGACAAATTTAAACTTAAAACAATTATTTAAAAATTAAAATAAGTTTTCTCCAATCTTTACAGAATATCAAGGTATAGTCTCTCAAATTTTGCATTTTTTTAACACAAAACAAAAATTTTGACCTGTTATCAGGCTACACCCTTTTCATCCATTTCTGTCATTTCTTTCATGTATTTACAATTTTCTCTCTATACTATTCAAGAATAATTCGAAATAGTTCACGCGAGCTCAGAGAAGTGCGAAAGACGTCAAAGTGAGTTCAAAGTTCTAGTGTCGTAAAGTGAAAAAGATGTCTAAGGACAGCGCCAGAGTGGACATGAATTCCTATGAGTTCGGAATAGTTCGACGGAGTTCTGCTCTTGTAGGAGCAGAGTTCGATTCCTAGAAGCAGCAGAAATTTTTTCTTCGAATAAAAATATTAAAATCATGATAAATGTAAGTGCAAAGTGAAGGTTATATCACAAAATAAAAATAAACTTTTTATACAAAAATCAGTATTTTGTCCATTAGAAACCTACATGGTTATTTGCAGCAGGGTAATAAGACATGTTAAATGCCACGTACATTTCCGATGATTATTCATTTCGATGATTAAAAATAATTTATTCCCACTTATATTCTACCTAAATTATAATAATTATTATATACGGTTTACTAATTAATCAACAATTTTCAAAATATAAAATTTCATTCAAATGTATATAATTCCAGCTAGATAAAATGCTACCAGATTCTACTAAAAAAACAGTTTATTTCAGCATTCGAATTGTATAAAAAATTGAGTTTGAACTCAAATTTGATTAAGTATAAAAATTGAATTTGAACAAAAAAATTATTAAGTCTGAATCTATCGGATCGTTGATCCAGGGCAAACAGGTAAATAAGAAAACGGTACATCACTTCTTACAAAATAAAATAAAAACGTTTTGTAGTTTTAAAAACAAAGTTCAATGAATATTTATTTATCATTTATTTTAATTAAAATTTTTATATTATTTAAATAAGAGTAATGAATGAACATTCGGTTTTGTTAGAATACAATTAGTTCATTAAACATATATTTTTGATATTTATATTTTTTATTGTAATCAGCGGAAATAAATATGAGGAAGAAATGTATTTTTCATCATTCTCATATATCAAATCATAACAAATATTCAATTATTCTCTTTTTTTATAGAAAAATGTAGATATCAAAGAAATTATTGGTCAAAGTGACAAAACATTTTTGCTTATAGACAGTTTCAAGTGAGTCTGTAAAATTAAAAATGTAATCGTGTAGTGAGAAATAGAAAAAAATGAGATATAGTTTTTTTAATTACTTTTTTAGTTTTGTAGGAGTCGATATATGGTTTTTTTATTACCTTTTTGGATTTGCAGGAGTTGACATTAGGGTGTCCGTTATTTCCCAATGTTCAACATTTATTGTTTCGAACCCCTTCAAAGTTATTATGTTTATGAACAAAAATTGTGAAATTTTTTTTACATTTTTTCAAATAAATTAATCTGTGCCTAAAAGGGGTTAAAGTTAAACTCGGCCAATTTCGCATGAATAAATCTAAAATTTTGGATTTATATGTTTTTGACATCGCTGAATTCGAATGTAATATCAAAATTGACTTGTGAATAAATAACAGCTGTCAAACTGTTGAAATTGCTGACAAACTTCTGTTTGAATTAAAAATGCTGATTTTCATAAATAATACTGTATTTGTATGGATTTTGTGTTCTTTGAGTTAAAATTTTATGTTGAAATCAACTTTTTGATTTACGACAGCTGTTAAAAGCTGTCAATTAATTGTCAATTTTTTTCAATTTGAAAAGGCCTTTTTCGATAAATTGTATACTATTTTTATAGATTTTCGTTCGTTGAAATTAATTTTGATGTCAAAATTCAAATTCAAATTATTGACAACTGTCAAAAAGTATGTTAGTATTATTGACAGATGTTGAAATAAGTGTTAAAAAAATGCCAAAAAAACTATTATAATTATTGACAGTTGTCAAAATGACTTAAAATTTATTTTTAAATTCAACTATTTTTAAACTTTACTTTATTCATAAATGTTTTTGATTTACTTATTATTTATTATGATCGTATATAATACAATCGACGGAAGCACCATCTCTTAAAAAAGTGATTTGAATATAACAAATTATTAAATAATATCATTTAATTTTTGTAAATATTTTGATTGTATTAAATCATGAGCTTCGTTAGACTTTTCAATATAACTTACACTACTTTTATCGCAGCTATCTGAAAATTGGCATTCTTTGGTTTTGGGGGTCGCTGAATTTGAATTTGAAATCATAATTATGATTCTGACAGCTAAAACTGTCAAAAAACTATCATTTATTGCAATTGTAATTTATTTTGAATTTATCAAATCATTATGTGATTTTAAATATTTTTGGTGACGCTGATTTCGAATTTGATGTCACAAATAATTTTTTTTCAGTTGCAGCTTTTTAAAACTGCCATAAAAGTGAAAATTAATAATTGCAATAAAAGTGAAATTTATTTGAATATTTTAATGTAAATAAAAAACAATATATTTTCTTCGAAAAAGATGTTTCGAAATGGCATTTGGATCAAAATAATCACTTTGGTTCACAAATCGTGAAAAGTTTGAAAGTTTTCAATGATGTAGCCGAAAGGGGTATCAAGTTGATCACAGACTATAACAAAAGACTGTATGTTAACGAAGAACAAAAACAATTTGCAATTCAAGTAGTCGAAAAATACAAAAAATTGTATCTGAAGGCAACCAAGGAGTTATTGTCAAAATCAATTGCAAAAGATGAGGTATTTTGTGAACCTTCGTTTTTTATTTACATTAAAATCTTAACAAAATCCTCAATTTTATGGAAATTTTTTATTTCTTGGCATTTTTAAAAAGCTGCAACTGCTAAAATCGTTAGTTTGACATCAAATTTGAGTTTAAGATAAGCCTATAATACCACATACAAAATTACTAAATCGAAAAATCTGCCAAGTCGAAAATATATTTTTATTTAAATAAATTAACTTAAATTTTGAATTAATATTTTGACAGCTTTAACTGTCAAAATCCTAAGTTTGACTTCAAATTCAAATTTAGCGATCTTCAAAACCTAAGAAGACCAATTTTTAGACATCTACGATGAAAGTAGTGTAAGTTACACTGAAAAGTCTAACGTTACACAAAAACTCTATTTAAAGCACATGTAAAATTTCAACTTCCAAGAAGCGAGATATATCACTATGAAAAAAATCTTTAAAAAAATTCACAGTTCATTTTTTTCATATTGTAAACCAGATTCCCGGTAATCCCAGATTCCAAATTTTCAGGTTGGATATTTAACTAACACTTTAGTGAATAGTCACTTTCAAACATATTTTTCTAACTCAAAAAACTTCATTATGGTTCCATTTCAATTTCTCAATTCAAAACAACATTTACTATTCATTTCTCTACTTTAGGTACATTCGAAAATGAAATAACGGTAAAGAAATGATTATGTTTTTTCTTCAAATAATTCAAATAGAAAATAAATCAATTTCAACATTAGAAAGAGAAAATAATTATTTTTCTCCCTAAAATTTTTCTCCCTAATATTTTTTGTGTGAAATAAATAGAATATGCATGTGAGCTCAAATAACTAAAGTCGTTATCAAAAGGAAAGAACGCTTCACGTTTCTCCGAAAACTCGATCTCCGCGACGACTTCGAAAGATAGTGCGTGCGACTGATGCTTTTGCAAATTCCATAATTCGTCGCACAAATTTTCTGTACGTTCGTGTGAACAAAGCAGAGTTACATAATAATTTCGCAATATTTTTGCTTTCAACTAAAAAAAAGTTGTTCTCCAAAATAATTGTAATTATTATAATTTTAAATGCAAATCTGAATAACAAGCTTAAGGGTTTTCACAATTTTATTATTACTTTTACTTTTTTTTGTTAAATGACACTAAAGAAAAGAAGATGAAATCGTGTGGAAAAAATGCATGACATTTTAAAAATGACCTCGGCAACGCTCAGAATAATGAAAAGTAACATGTTATAATTTTTTTTAAGTTTTAGTGTTGCGAAAAAAAATCGAAATCAGTAAATCTGATAAATTTTCTAGGACAAGCATGGGTTTTGCACAGGAAGCTGTAGTAGCGCATGCAGCGGGGTACAAATTTGGGTTTTTGAAAGTAGGGAGAAACTTCGTTTGGCAATTTTGGTAGACATTTTGAATTTGGATTTGGGTTGTATAGATCACGATTCTGAAATAAGAAATAAATGAAACTTGAATATTTTTTGCATTCTAAGCAAAAATTAATATCTGCTAATCAAGATTTATTAAAAAAAAGCTTTTTAAATATAAATAAAATTTGAGACTTTAAAATGTTGAAAATTAAACTAAACATAAACATTCTAACATACCATTTTGTCAGCTTTTTCTTTTTTTATGTTCCTTTTTTTAGATTTCTTTTCTGAAATATATCTTTTTACTTTTGATTGGAGAAAAACTCTTTTGCATTTTCGACTTGTCAATTTAGAAGTAGTGTGTAACCAAAATGTCAACTTCTGTTTAGATAAACAGACAAACAAATGATAATTAAAAACAGTAAACTTCCATTCGATATATTTAATTTTTAAAACTTAAAAATTTGTTTAAAATATTTCGGTCGTTTCGTTTTAGATCATTCGTGAACAAAGACAGAAAATTTTAGCTTGAAATAAAAGTTTATTATATACTTGATTGACTTAACTCTCATACTACATGTTTATGTAAAAATCAAAAATCAAAAAATATGTCAATTGTTAACATTTTGCTTAATGGAAAATTGGCTATTTTTCTTCATCATTTTTAACTTTCGTTTCTTTGATTTGCAATAAAATCAAATTTTCAATACATAGAAATGTTCAAAATGCAAAAAACAAAAATTAAAAAATATGTCAATTTGTTAACACTTTTCAAAAATTAATTAGGATGTCTATTGGAAAATTTTCAAAAATGATTAATAGTTTCAGAGATAAATGGAATTGAATGAGATTTTTCTGTGTTAACATCGCGCAATTTTCTTAAATATTTTGATTTATTGACATAAATAACAGATTTTTCAATTTTTTACTAATGCAAATTCCTATTCATTTTTCACGAAGAATATTTATATGTATTGAAATTTTAATTTTATTTTAAATCAAAAAACGTCGAATTAAAAATAATGAATAAAAATAGCCAATTTTTTATTAAGTCATAAGTTAACAAATTGACATAATTTTTGTATTTTGTTTGCATAAATATAAAGTATGATAGTGAAATCAATCCAATATATAATAAACACTAACTTAGAACTTAATTTTCTATGAAAAAAAAAGATTTGCTTTAAGCTCGGATTTTCTGTCCTCGTTCATGAATGTTCTACCTCAATTTTGAATAAAGTCTTTAAAAAAATCTGCATGGAAGTTTATGGAAAATGTAGTGTTGCAAGCTGATGAAGTTGAAAAACGTGGGTTTTAATTACTACATTTAATCCATCAAAAATATATTATTTTATTCTTTGAATTTCAGTAATTCATTTGCAATAAAGAAACATATGAATTCAGAGGATGAAAAATAAGAATTTAAATATAATACATAGTGTGTATTAAAATGAATGTTATTTATTTCAACAACACATATTTATCAAAGCCATATTTTTGTAATTAGTCAACATTATTTTGTTTGAATCTTTCAACTGTTTTATCTTCACAAATATTATTTTTCAAAAATATTATTAGCTGATGTTTTTACTAGCTCCCAGAACGTCCGAACTTTAATTGAAACATTTTAGTAAGGTTTCGTAAAAAAAAATCATATAAGCCCAGCTCAGACAATTGAGTGGATTGTTCAATCTGAATTCTTAGCGTTGCGTCTGGATATTCGGCGGTGAACCTTATTAAGAGGACCTTGGCTTCAAAACACAGATTCTTATGGCACCCTATTTTTTATTTATTTTTGTTTCTTTTAAAAATTTGCATATAATGTTCCATTTGTCTCATTTACATATTCCTACTTAAATTTTGCAATCACGTTTATGCAATTTCAGAATAATTTTTTTTTTGTAAATTTCCCTATTAAATATTTTTTTTTTTTTTTTTGAAAAACAAACATTTTAATGTGCATATGCATACAAATAAATTATTACTTTTTTTATTTTAAATTCCAATAAATTAAATGCAGAGTTTAAATTTTGCTGCCACAAATTTTTGGCGGGAAATTTGAATGTTTCCGGTTACTTTTTTGTGTGTATAAAAAAACAATAATGTTGCAGTGGAAATTTTTCGTTCGTTGGAATTTTTACAAAAAGCATTACTTTTTTTGATCCACAAAATTCCGGCTCGAGCGGCTTTTTTTCAGTTCAAAAACGAGCTCAAGGTTACCAAATCGAGACGACTCGAATACCCAGATACATGTTATTACACCGTCTCCTGTCTTTTGCATCTTTCCCTTTGTCCTTTTTTTGTGCAACTTGCCCAATATAAACTAACTAAAGTGTCCATAAAGGTCAAATGAGTATGATCATTTTTGAATTTATGCTGGGGCACTTTCTCGAAAAAAAGATGAATGGCACGAACACGTATTTGCAGTTGGGAAATCACTGCTAAATGTATAACACCTACATCTCAAATTTTTGTTGAGTAATATAATAAAAGTTTCGATGGTTTAAAACTCAGTTTTTAGTTCAATTTGTATTAACGTACATTTATTTTTATTTTCAAGTAATAGTGTTTCAAAAATATGGCTTATTTGAAAGAAATTTAGATTTTAATTTCAATTTATTGATAAGCAAAAAAATGTGTAAACGTCAGGACGAATTTAGCATTGATGATAAATAAATTTTTTTTTTTTTTGTGAAAAAAAAGACAATTTTATTCGAAGAATATTTTTCTAAAACATTTGTTAAAAAATGTTTTTTTACAAAAAAAAATTCATTTTTCAAAATCTTAAATAAAAGATTTTTTGTCAATGTAAAAATTTTGTTAAGCAGAATAGAAAAAACTTTAGAAAGTGTTTTATATTTGTAATTCAATATTTAGAAAAAATTAGCATTTAAAAAAATTTAACAATTTGTTGAAAGAAAAAGTTGAATTAACAAAAATAGTATACTGTAAATGACGCAATGCAGAAGAATGTAGCATAATAGTTAGCAATATATTTTATTTCATGTCGATAGGAATTTTAAATCGATTGATTCCGTGTGTATCTTGAGAGTCGTTTTTTGCTTTTTAAAGGGAACACAATTAAGAAGAAAGATGTTATGCGAAATTTGAATAATTAATACTGACGTTTATTTACCTGTAACATAATGTCTTTTGTAATATAAACACGTGTTTGAAGTTCAAAAAAAAGTCAATTAACTGAAAAATTTATTTTGTTAGTAATTTTATAATAATAAAATAGAATTAAATTTTATATTTTGAAACTTAAATCCTAATTTATTCATAAAATTTAATTTACAAAAATGATTTAATATAATTTATTATTAATTTTTTCTTATATAATTTGTTTTTCAATGAAACTTTTTGACATGTGTATACAGTCAGTAATCTCTTTCCCCTTGCTAATATTACGTTTCACAATCAAAGGCGTAAAACTCACTTTCATTCACAGTGTCCGGTTTATCGGCGAGACCAGTCGGTGTAAAAAAGGTGCCGCATCAGCTTGCAATTTTGATAAAAGTCCGTCCTTGCTTACCAAGGGACTTGATCTTATTTTTATCACACTGTCTACAATTTGTTACCAAAAATCCCTACATCTTCTTTTTTTTCATGCCAATGTACGATAAACTTTGTATTGTAAAGCAAAACGTACACGACTCTACAATGTCGTACATTACCAAACTTTAAAATTAAGAGGAAAAAGAAAAAGAAACATTTCATTTGTATTATTTTTATTATTAAAATGGGTAAATGAAAACTGTATTTTCTTATTGCCAAATATTTGTTTTTGTTTTCAGAAAGAAGACTATAAAATGTAAATAAGTTTCCGGTTAGGTGTTTATTTACATTTTTTTAAAGTAAAAACATCTTTTTCAGAATAGTGGAATATACAATTTAAAAATGTTTAGAAAATCCCAGATTGTAATTGTATTCTTCTTTATTTTTGGGGGTGATTTTTGTGGGAATTTGGTCCATTTTTGAAAATGACCAAAGCAGTCTCAAAGACACGCACAATGTCGCGAACCATGTGTGACGCACACATCGGAATCCGAGCGGAGACCTCGAGCGCGGCCACCGACACCGACGGTTATCAACAACCATGAGCGTCATCCTACGAATACTTTCCATTGCACTTGCTGGTTTAAGTGTAAAGGGCGATGTACCATTCTGCGGAAACCCCTAGAAACTGTTGACGTTTCCTCAACGTTTCTGTGGTTCCAATTCCAAAATCTTTCAACTCTTCATCAGAATCATTTTAGATTCTCCGAGTCAAATGTGGAAGCCCAAAATAATCTAAAAACAACTAAGCAAAAAGTAAACAAACAAATCTGACAAACATGTAAAAAGTAACACATTTTTAGAGATTTGTATGAGTAACCCAGCAATTGAGCTTCTATTCTGGCGTATTGGCAATTTAATACGCATAAGTCACGATTTTGAGTTTTGGTGTATTTAAACCATTTTTGAAACCGCACCAAATTCTAATTATTAATATAAAATTTTTTTTATGCAAAATGTACACAAAATATGTTCAATTCAATTTAATTATTCAGTATATTTAAATTTATCAATTTTTGTTATCAAAGAAGTAAACATTTCGAAGTGAAAACCCTAACCTATAAACTTGTATGACATTATACATTTTCAATCCTCTATGACGTATAAATAAACAGTGTATTTCATTTTTTTTAATGTTTATTGGTATTTTAATATCTTTTTTCATATTCGTCTTAGAGGAATATTTTATAGGTTAGGGTTTCCACTTCGAAATGTTTACTTATTTGAAAACAACAATTAATGAACGGAAATTGATAAATTTAAATATATTGAATAATTAAACAAGAAAATTAGCGAAAACGTATTTTTCATAATATATTTTTTGAAATAATTTCAATACGGTAAAATGGATTGAAAATTTAATGCTGATGTTTTAATACGCAAAATTGAAGAAATGTGATTCAACTGTTGTGCTGCTAAATGCGCCCAAATAAGAACCAATTTACTAAAAGTCAGAAAAAAACCTAAAACTACTATTATAATAACCTAAAACTAATTTTAATTTCATTATTTCTTTTAACTTGGCTCGTCGGCCCGCTAGCGCGGGCCTTGATACCTGTAGTGTTTTAAGATAACTTATTTTTAAAAAATTTTATGTGTCTCAGCCTACAAATCAGAAAATTATATTTCTAGTGAGATAACTCAGAATCTTTGGCTCTCATTTATTTTTATCAAACGTCTAAAAATAAGGCAAAGTTCATTGATTATACCATCGAGAATGTGATCCAAAAAATGGACTTTCCCGTTATCTCGATTTACGAAAAAAGGCAAAGTGCAAGGCCACTTGTTGGTCCTCGGTGCAAAGTTTGATTTCGAAGACCAAGATCCAAGGCCAAAGACCTCTATGGGATCCATGATGAGACCTCGCGGAAGCACGTATGCACACCTTGTTTCGTGACAAATGCACAAATACAGTTTGTTTTTTTCGTCGCTGTTTTTATCGAATTGCCGTTTAGACGGTGAACAAATTATTCACAACCCTGCTGCACAGCAACGTCACTATGTCTTGTCGACTCACTTTCATTGGCGATCTTTTTCTTTTTCTTCTTTTTTGCGTCCCAAAATTTAACGTAAACAAAAATTCAAGGCTATGTAAACAAACACTTAATGTTGAGTAATTTAGAAGTTTGAGATTTAAAAAGTAAATTTTGGAGATGTTGCGGAATTCGCAATGCTTTCAAATATTTATTTTGTGATAGGAAGAAAAGAGTTTTTTTTAGAGAAACTACATTATTATTAAAACAGCTTTGACCTATATTTGTAATATCAGAGTTAGACTTTTATTTTTTTTAATACATTTTGAAAATAAAATACAAATATTGTGTTTATTTATTTAATTATTTTCAAATTGTTTTTTTATTTTCTTTTATAACTGTTGTATCAGCTTGAAACGTGTCTTATTATTTTGTAAACACCATGAGTGTTCATCAATTTCTCAAGGGCAAAACTTGTTGACGTCCCTAAAAACTTCTAGAAAATTCTGTACAATACAATCATGTTTAACATTTATTAACAATAATAAAAAAAAAACTAAAATAATGAAATCTTTTTCGGCGAAAATAATTTGTATGATTTATTATGTTATCCTCCTTTATTATTTCCTAATTAATAGCAAATTGCCTGCACCTCAGTGTTATATTTCCTCGAAAGAGATCAATTTGTATAGTTTTATTTTTTTTCTCATCTTCGGCCTTGGTACGCGCGCATCTAATTTAGAAATTCGGTTACGTTCAAAGGCCTAGTTTTTTGCGAATGAACTTGGCCCGTGCACGTCGCACGTGTCCCGTCCTTGGTCCTTGTGACGTGTTTACGCGGGCATGCGTCACCTTCACAAATTCCCGGTACCCCGGACCCTTGAATCCTTCTGATTTTCACTTTCACATGACAAACAGAGGCAGCTTTGTCATTTACTTAATTTTAGAGCCCAAACTTTGATAACTCCCTTTGTTCCTGGAAACATATCAACCAATCATTGCAGTTAAAATCCATAAATAAAACATAGCAATTTTATCCTAAAAAAAAGTTCTCAGGTGAAAAGGGATCGTTGAAAATATTTTTTAATACTTCTTTGTTTAATCAGATTAATTTTAAAGACAAAAATGAGTAAATTTGATTATTTGTTGAAACTTTAAATTAAATCAACGAATAAAAACTATCAAACGTTGATTTTGGTAAATATAAAACTAAACTACATTTCATAATCAGTTTTTTTGCCCTGATTTGTAAGTTTAATCAATTTTTGTTTAAATTTTATATACTCAACTTTCCCATTTTTTGCAACTTTTTAACGAATTCCGTTCTTGGTTAATAAATTTCAATTTTTTTTAATGCCAAACTGCTTTCTATAATTAAAATTGTTGTACTATCTTCTTATTTGTTACATGTAAAGTTGATAAATTTTTTTCAATCACATTCCATATCGTTATTCATACCGTCCTTTTATTTTTTGTTAATTTAATTTTACACCAGCATTATCTATTTCTTTGTTATTCACAACTCTATTCATAAAATTGTTAACAGGGTCTAGATCATTACTACAGTATTATTGTCCTCTATATACGTATATATAGTTGTATAATTGAATCACTGGTTCAATAGCGTATTTGTAGCTAATCACCCTTTTACAAATTGCTCTTATCACTTGCCTGATTATAGAATATTACGGTTATTAGCGCTGTTGAACTTTATTCTGAAACATTTATTGAACACTTGTCAAAGTATAAATAATTGCCATTTCTTTCATATAACTTTACATTTATAACCTTTCAGACAAAAAAAGTCACTTTTCCTCCCCAGAATTAAATGTAGAAATTTTCCATTTATACTTACGGGATCCGTTGGTGGCGTTGCACTCAGGAAAAATGGCGTTGTTAAATTAACTATATGTTTATGGTTGAGGCATGTATAGTTAATGCCTAAGTGAAAATATAGTAATTACAACTAGAATATCAGTTAACGTGACTATACTCACGTTAACTATATTTTCTAGTCAGTTTTATGGTCAACTCAATTTATGTAGTAGAACTGCCTGAAAAAATCATTTGTATTACTCAAAACATTTGAAATCAAAACAGTTGAAAAACTTAGTAAAATTGATGTGATAGTTTAAAATTAGATATAAATCATTCTTTGTAATGGATTTAAAATCATGAATTATAATAACTGATAAATGTTAATATACTGAAAATTCATTTATTAAATTTTTATTGTTCGATTTAACATCTATATATTTACGGTTACTTATCAAACAAAAATTTCGCTTCTACAACTTTCAAATACAATAACTGTCACGTATGGTTAAGTTTACTACATTGCCGAGTTGACATTACTCATTTAGAGATAAGTTGGCCAAAAAACCAACTAAAATTTTATAGGAAAGGTTACTGATTTTTTGTCTGAGTGTGTAAAACGTCAATAAACATGAACGCCAATATGAAAAATAACCCAGATAGCAAACTTGAAGTCAACTTTGAGTCATATATTGTAAATTTGATGTTTTAAGATTTATGAATATGATGGCTTATTCTGATTTAAAAGTGAACAAAATTTAAATGATTGGAAACCTAAAATTCTATATTATTTTAAATGATTTGTGATTGTAATATACTGTTTGTCTGTCATATATTGATTTGAAATTAATAAAATTAAATAAAAATTGTTTAATAAGAATTGAATACTCCTTACAATAAAAATGAGTATATTTGTCAAGATGAAAATAAATTAATATTTTAATGGTTCAACAAATTGTTGACAGATTTGAATTTTTTTATAAAATACAAAAAATTAACTTTTTCTCCTAAAAGTGAAAATTATATTTAATGTAAGTATGTTGTTAAGAATAATTTAATTATGAAATTTAAAATAAAAGCAACGAAGACATTTTTTTCTTTGTATTCTACATTTTTTATTATCATTAAAAAAGATATATTAAACGATAACTTGTAAATTTTGTATACTGCATCTACATTTATCAGTTTCTTTGTTGCGACTAGTTATAGTTTGTTTACTTTTTTCAGGTTATATTTTGACACTTGAACGTTGCCAAGAGTCGATAATATTGATTATTTCTATTCGAGATTACGCATGTTTGAGTATTTCAATTACTGGTGCACAATTTTTGAGCAAAAGTACCACAAACACAATTTCAATCACCAGGTTATAGAAATTTCTATTACAAATGCCATAAATTGATTTCTAGTATAGTGAACCATTTATTTCAAGTACAAAAATACTCGAAAATGTACAGAATTTTATGGATACTTTTAACAGTGCAGTACATGATTCTGGGGATACTAGACGTCCCGATTTAGCAGGAAATGTCTTGATTTTTGTTAAAAAGTCCCGCTTTTTTAAAATTCGGTTAATTTTTACTTTAAAATAATCTTTTTTTATGAAGTTGAAAAATGAATTTTGTATAAAAATAAGTTGCTTTTTATTATTTTTTTTAAGTTAACTATTTATAAATCAAATGTTCCGCTCTTTTAGTTAAGGTGTCTAGTAACCCCAAACACATGATTTACTAATAATTGACAAAACATGGATACGATTAGTTTCGTTTATAAACGCAGTTACGATGTTTGTCAGTGTATTACTTTATTATTAAGTTAAAAATACGCTAAATTCATTTCAAAAAATTCTTTCAAGTGTGTACACGGTAACCACTTTAACTTAATTTAAAATAAGTCAGATAAATGATTAAGTTGCCATATTTTTTAACAGATAGTTTTTTAATTAAATAACAAAATTCTTAAATTTTTTTTTATTAATTCAAAAACTTTGATGTCTTTGTAGATACATTATTTATGCGTATAATTTTTATTTAATAAATAATGCCGATTGTATATTTTTTTTAAATAAATTACAATTAATTATAAATTATTTACTTGTGAATTTAAATAAGCAAATATTGATAAATTATTCACTAAAATCTGAAAGTGTTTCACATCATTCAGCACATCCAATTAATGTTTCATCTTATATAATTCACATGCAGCCCACTCAATGTATAAATGAATATTACTCAAAGCGGTCACATCTTGTATCCACATTTGATAATTTCTTCTCAATCACATTTAAAAATCTTTTGACAAAGTTTGCAATTTGAGAACTAATTGAACTTACAAAAATTAATTTTGTGAAAAATGTGATTATTTTACTCACTGAAAATTGTTTCAAAGTTTTGATTGATCTGAAACGACATTACTTTACGTAAATTATTACGTCATTACTACACGTTACTTTACATAGATAAAGTACATGCCAAGATATGAATTGGGATGATTTTAAAATCTTAGATGAAGAGAGTAATTATTATTATAAAAAAGAAATATCAAAAATGGTACATATTAAAACAATAAAAAAATTATTAAGGTAGGTCTCTTACTTAACCTCCAAATGACACTTTGTATATGTTATTTAAATCACGTTTTTTTTGGATTTAAATAAAAATAACTTTTAACGTATTATCGAAAAATTCTTTAATAAATAGTTTATAATCATTTTATATATTAACCATGTTTCTTTTTTTAAATAGTTAGAACTTAACCAAATGTTTTTTAAGTTAACATCTTTCATTCCTCAAATTTTGAATAACTTTTAGAATCGAGATCTTAAGATATTTAATTTCAAAGTTTCCACATTTTAAGGGAAAATATCGCGGCTTCTAGATTCTCTATCAACTTCAAACTTTGGCAAATAACCTACAAATACTTACTAAGAACATTTATAAAAAATTGCAATAATTGCGAATTAGAATTGATTGACAATAAAGTAAAAAGAAAAAGTTAATTCAACCAAAATGAAACTAGCTGTATTGTTAATGCTTATAATTAAAATACTCGTATATTTATAAATAACAGGGTATAGTAGCGTATTTCATCGAATTAAACAAAATGTTGTAGAAACTAAGTTTTTATACCATGTAATCCTAACGGCTAAAATAATTTTAAAAAAACGGTCAATAATGTTACTAATATATTTAAAGTTGTTATTCAAAACGAGAAACATATTTGATCATTTAATATCTTCATGGAAAAAATAATCTCATTTTTTTACAGCCACGTGTAAGGGTTTAACAACCTGACCAAAATTGTTCCTTTGTGTGATAAAGTTTTTCAACATTAAATAGATGAATTGGCAGGAATCTCGCCGGTAATCGTATCCGTCGATAAATTTAATTTATCTTAATACACCAAATTCTTTTCATTCAACTGCAACAAACTTGCTTTTAGAATTAATATTTATTGTACATTTTTCATTAACATACCGGCGAATAAATACTTTTACACAAAAATTCTTTTGCCAGTTGATTTATCGAACTATTTTTACATGCTTTTGGTATAATTTGGAAATTTTCCAAATCATGGGACTTAAATTTTTCAAAAGAACAAATTTATTAATTCTGTAAAATTATGATTTATTCTTCGTTAAATTTACAAACAGATTAAAAAAATGACTTTTTGATGAATAATGTTTTTTTTTCCATTCAGTCTCCAGTTTTCGTATTAATAATAATAACAAAGAATAACCGAAGTGAAGAACAAAAAAATGTAAAAAAACGCTGTCAAACATATTTAATTGAAATCGGATATTTTTAAGATAACGGTTACAAATTATCTGACGAAGGGAATTTCTTCAAACAACGATTTTACAATATGTTGTTTGCTGACAATCACAGCTAATTTAGAATGAAAAAATTCAAGCAACAACTAACTTTAATAACCTTGGTGGAAAAAAAACTCCGGAAAACTTTGAAAAATGTTTTGGGAAATTCTTATTGCAACTCTGAAATGTTTTTTTCAAGTGCTCTCAAAGTTTTTAGAAGATTTTCAGACAAAAAACTTAGTTCTCAAAAACCTTTTTAAATGTTCTATCTGAAGAACTGAAATGATAAAAATTAGATTTTTTCAGATCACTTTTAAAGTTACAAGTAAAAGTATTTAAGGTAATTTTACCAAGTTTTGCAATGATTTTAAGAATTTCTTGTCTAATTATTGTAAAATTCTTAATCGTCGGTCACTGTCATGGTTTTTGAATTTAATTAACACCACTTTGATTGATCTAAACTTTGATCAGCCAATGACCCCTTGTTCTCACGGCTTTCATGAAGAAATCATGAAAGTTGTTGGTAAACAGTCCTTCGTAAGTCCTTGAAAGAACCAGATCAAGGACGAAGGACTCTCATCTGACGTTTCTATGCAGAAAAGCCGACGAAAGTGTCTCTTATATTTTTACAATCTTTATTAGCTGAAAATCTCTGAAGAAAGTTTCAACCAAAATCATCTTGACTCCGTGACACTAACGTGCTAATTACCATGTTTTTAGCTCAAATTTAATTTACAAAAATTGATTTTGACAATAATAAAAGTCAAACAAATTACCCGTGCACAATAATTATTTATTGCAATTTTAAGTGGAGTAAAAAAGAATGGGAACACGGACACTTAATTTTTTGCTAATAACTTATTTTATGAACCATAAAAGCTGAGGCATTAATATTTAAAAAGAAAACACATCTCTGTGTGTGTATAGTCAGAAATTGAAATACTTAGAACAATTTTTATTATTCTGTTTCAATTTCGAAACAAATGTGACGCAACTTTCGTTATTTATTTTATTTCCTAAAACCCGAGTTTTCAAATTTCAAACGAAAGTGTTGTATTATCCTCTGCTATTTACTCATTATTTACTTCATTTATTAATGAAGCTAGCTACAGGATAAACATTATATTAGCGATTGAAGAATCGGTTTTTTTTGCAACTTTTTTTTCCGATCGCAACGAGTGTCTCAATCGAGTTTAGAATTCCGCATAATAACTTGACCGAGAAAAGCTTATCTCCGTAGTCGTAATCGCGAGTTCAACGAACCCATCAAATGTAAAATAGGTTGAACAATTACAATTGTGATTTTGCTTCTAAGCAGCCTGAGGTAAAAGTTGACAAAGTTTATTGAACCAAATTCTAATTAATTGACTTGCTTTCACGTTGCTCGTAACTTTCCATTTTTGTGAATGAAACCTTTGCTGCAAAAATTTTGCAAATTTCTTTCAATTTTTTTGTCATATACATTTTTGGTTTCTTTTTTCTTTCCATGCATGATATCAGTTGGTGATGATCATATAACTGCACAGTTCAAAAATCATGGACAACGCGTTTAGACGTAATCCGAGTCGAATAGGAAGCGACGAGGTCGTCTGTTCTGGCTTTCCAACTCATATCCCAAATGTCACAAGTCGAACATGTGCATTTGTCATTTATTAACAGCATTTTTCACATATTTTTTTTAATTTGAATTTTTGCGTTTCAAGTTGTGCAATTAATAGCTGAAATAATAATGAATTTGTTTGTTTATTCATATGCATGATTCTCATTATTTATCATACACCTATTGGAGGTTAGGTACAAATACATATTTCTTTATTGTGCTCGTGAAAGAAATTTTAAACGCGATTTATTCTAATTCAAAAGCAGATATCGCAATTTGAATTTTAATTACGTTCAATGAACTTTGAATGTAATATTTCTTATATTTTTAATTAATTTGTACTTTTATGAATAATTAACTTAACTTTATACATAATTGATTTAAAAGTTCATTAAGGTTTTTCTGCATTAACATGAAATAGATTTTCTTGTGATTTACCCTGAATTTTTAATATTTAAATGAGACCAAGTTGTTCAAACTTTGGAAAATGACAAATCACAACTTGACGAACAGATTTTGACAAGTCTGAGTAAAGTTTTTTTTTAATCTTTAATTTTTTGTAATCTCTGATGCTTATAGATATTTTAGGTATTAAAAAATAATTATAATTTAATTTTATTTACATGACATACAAATTAAACTTAAATGTGCAACTTCTGTTATTCTTTTTTCTTTTGTAGAAAATTCAGACAGGCAAGGTACATATTTTTTTATACAGGTCACATGGTAATAAAATTCTCTTTTTAATAAATTGTTTATTTTCTATAAATCAAAAAACAATGTTATATTTATGAAATGAATTAACTCTCTATAAGAGTCTGTGTTAAAATCGTCTTTTCCTAAACAAGAATATTTCAAAATTTAGTGTAGCAAAGGGATGCTTAAAGCATTCTAACTTAAAAACTATTTTGATTTTATGATAAAAATCAAGTTTTATTGCAAAATCAGTGTAAATAATCGGACTACTTTAAATGCTTTATTAGTTTGTAATTATTTTATTACAGGTTCATATATTAAGTACTGACAAAAAATTCTCAAAAAGAAAAAAAAAGTAAAATTTGTCTTTGGAAAATCTGTTGCAAATTTTTTTTAGAAAATGTTCAAAACACAAGTAGAATGAAAATTAGATTCAAACACGCGTTGAAGAAATTGCATCACCGCACATGTAACCACGACGCCTCGCTGTTACCATTCAGTTTAATATAAATTTTTGCGTCAGCGTAGTGTACACTCGGTGATCGGTCAACGTACTTTCGAAGGTTCGAATTTATTTTATAAAACAGCCACATTCTTATTATCAACAAAAATTTTCATCTTTATTAACGTGAAACAAAAAAAAAGAATCAACAAGAAAAATGAAAATTCAAGTTCAAATTTTCGTGTTAATTTTTTCTTTCTGATTAATGACACTTCTAAGACGTATTTGGTTAGCGAAATGTAATTAAACTAATTAGCGACGTTAAAGTCCGGAAAGTGGATGCATGGCAAGGTTATTGCGGTGCAGTCGTACCGAAACCTTTCTCCGTGGATCTGAGCTTAGCAAATGTGGTAGTGGCAAAGCGCATCGTATAGTAAATAGTAAGCTGTCTATTTATTGCCACATGTCATGCACAGTTCATTGATCGCACAAAACGCAGTGATTTATTCGTTTGCTTTCACCATCGCTGATTAAATCGTGCGTTAACAATAAGGCGGAGCAGTTGCGAATGTTTCAGAAATAAGATTTATGCTTCTGGTTCAGAACAAGTTTTTTTCTCATCCGAAGGGTGTTTTCAACAAAAAGTTTTGTATATTTTTTTTCGGAATTTAACACAATTTTAACAAATTTAGCTCATTCTTTTAAAATTCAGCATATTTTTCTGGGTACCAGCATACTTTTCTGGATATTAGCACATTTTTCTAAATACAAATTTATTTTTCTAAATATTAGCACATTTACATAGAATTTAGCACATTTTTTAATACAGTGTACTTTTCTAGATATAAGTACAATGTATTGGATATTAACACATTTTTGAATGTCTAGCACATTTTTCTAGATTTCAGCTCATTTGTATAAAATCTAGCCCACATTTATGTCTACAAACATATTTTTTCCCAAATTTAGCAGATTATTCTCGATATTAGCACATTTTTTTAAATTTTAGCCCACGTTTTCAAAACTAGATTATTTCAATTTTGTGCTATTTTTGTAAAAAAAAATTTAGTAATATATATCACAAATTATGCAAGTTGTCATCAAAATATTTGCAGTAAATGTTTTATTAACTTAAGTGTGACTCAAGTGCTAAATACTTACGCTCACAAGCTCAGCGCGCAAATCGGCACAGGTGTGAGCTGAATGGACCGGCTGAATGCTGGGACAAGCGATCGCAAGTGCCACTTATTGGCGCTGTTTATATTGATATTGTCGAGTGCGTACGTTGCCCCCGTATCGTGGCGTGTACCTTTCCTTCGCACGGCCTCTCGACTCACATTTCCACTCATGTCACGCGCTAGCACTCACCCTTACAAGCAATTATACATTTTTTACCCTTGTTTGCATCATTCCCATTCGCGTTTTGTCCACGCGCTGCAATGTTCATTTATTTACGATTTTTCCTCTTTTTTTGCGAACAATTCTACTATATCTTCAAGCAAACCGCATTTCCCAATTACCATTTTTTTCATACATTATCATCTTGTTACAATTCTTATCATTCTTACATTCTAATGGCATGCCAGAACGAAGAAAATGAATGACAATGAGAATGATGTGTCTGTGTGAGCGATTGATGGCAAAATTATGTTTATTCTGCGTTTGCAATGTTAATCTTTTATCTTCTTTTTTTGATCACGTTTTTTAATTCTTTTTTTCTGTTTCTATATGGAGAAGAAAAATAAATTTATGCTGCTGGAATCTGCAGAAGAATGAGAAGACAAAAAAATTGTTAATAAATTGAATTTTAATGTCGAAACTTAAGTAACTTATAATGAGTCAATAATTTTGATTGACTATTTGTATTAATAATTATTTTTCTTTTTATAAAGAATTTCAAAAAACATTGTTTAAGCATTGAAACCTTAAAAATGTTCATATAAAATAACTAAAACTGGCTTCAATCAATTACTGAAATTGACTCGAGTTAATAATTTTAATTAAGTTAATTTGATTAATTTAAAAATTTACCAAAAAATATAGAATGATAGATTAGATTAGATTTCAAATAAAAATAAATTTCTCGTGAAGTACATTGTTTTTAAACATAAAACAGTCAAACCATCTAACTAACTCAAGTTGATTCAAATCAATAAATAAAATTGATTAACATTTGGATAACTAGATCAAATCGCGTCCAATCAATAACTTTTATTGATTTGAGTCAACCTCGAAATAAGTTAAATTTATTTACAGCAAGCAAAGTTTTTAGAGTCTGTGCAAATTAAATTACAAAATTTTCAAATCTTGAAGTTAGCTAATTTATGTTGACCCAAATATCATTATTAGTAACTTTAATTGACTCGATTTAATTTGCAAAAATTAAGTTTATTAGAGTCAATGTAAATTTCCTGATATTTGAAAATTTTACGAAATGTATATATTGAGACAAGCTAACATCAGTAGCTTAAAATGGCTTAAATCAATAACTTGTATTAAATCATTTCAATATATTACACGATATATTTTTAAGGTCTATAAATTAAGTATTTCTTGGATTACTATACTTTAATAACGTCAACTTATCTATGTCAAGATAACTCAACTAATAAACTTTAATTGAAGTACATCAATAACTTGAATTGACTCATCTCAACTTAATCTATTTAAACAAGAACTTTACAATCTTTATTTCAGCTAAATCAACTTGATTCTGAAGAGTAACATGACTTGAATTAAATCTATTGAATGATTTGAATTCATTAAGTAATTTAACTTGACTTATTTATAAAACTTAACTTAACGCAAATCAACAATCTTATTTGACTCAAAATTATAACTGTATTAAAATAAAAAGGTGTAATTATAAAATTTTACTCAATCAATTTAGTAAATACTTAAATCAATACTTTTGTTTAACTCAAAATATTAACTTATTCGACTCAACCAAGTTGACTCAAAATTTGATGATTATTTCACTCAAGTCAGTAATTTAATTTGATTCAAATCAGTAATTTAAACTGTTTTAAATTCATAATTCCATTCGATTCAGCGTAATTAAATGTATAAATTATGATTCCCAAGTACTTTTAATGCATAAAAATGATATCAGCTCGAAAAACAGTGTGAGTCGCGTGTGCGGTATAGCGGGGTTGAACGAAAAAGGGCAACAATAACGACGCAAATAAGCCGTTTGTGGCCAAAGTGCCGCACACGCTCGCCGCGAACCTGTCGCACCTGTATAATAAATACACGTGAGTCAATCGCAGGAATGCCGATCGCTCAAATGCGGACGTACTGCGTAGTAGCGGCGTGGATCGGGGCCGCGTGCGGGGTTTAGCGGGGATTCGTTGCGATCGTGACATAACAGATCCCGCCCTCTCTCACGCCGGCACAACCGCACAGCTCCGTGTATCCAGTCAAATTGACAAGCATTGCTAGCTCTATCGCACTATTGTAACTCATTTTGACTCAAACAAAAATTTCTTAAAATTGATTTTAAGTCACTTGAGTCATTTATTGAATAAAACAAATATGAAAATAAATTCTTAAGTTAATTAACTCAAATCAGTCGAGTTACTTGAATTTAAAATTGAGTTAATGACTTAATTAAAATAATCATCACATTTTGAGTCAACTTGGTTGAGTCGAATAAGTTAATATTTTGAATTAAACAAAGTTATTGACTCAAGTATTTACTAAATTGATTGAGTAAAATTATACAATTACATCTTCTTTATTTTAATACAAATACTGAAATTTGATATTATAAATTTAATTAAATTAACAAATTTACTAATTTTCATAAACTTTAATTGAGTCAAGTTAATTAAACTACATTTGTTTAAATAATCAAATTGATAAAATGTTGATCTATATTATGAAAACAATTTTTAGAAATCTCTTGATTTAAATAAAACATTACAAACTAAATAAGATTTGACATTAAAAGTTTCTTCTAAATTCAAAATGTCTCAGCTGAATTTTAAATTTTTGAATAATCATAACAATAAATTATCAAACAAGTGTACAAAAATCAATCCTACACTTTATACACAAAAAAAGTGATCTACAAGACATGTGCACTAATTACATATCATCAGATGTTACATCACAAATTTAACATATGACGAATAAGTATACAAATACAACCTAAAACATATGTTATGCATATCGCAGTTATAATTTATAACTGATTAAATCAGCAGACGCACACGAAACGAGTTTTACGTTTTCTTATAATAATATAATAAATAAAGAGAAACAAACAAATTTA
>JABFPM010000953.1:0-23555 GCA_022817325.1 Idris sp. 1 HC-2018 | reverse complement strand
TTAAACTATTTTCGTTGCTCAAGAAGAATTGATTAGAATGCCCTGGAGAAATTAGGCTTTTGACATAGTATTTCAAATGAAAAATTCCTAATTTGTAATCTTAAATTGATATAGAAAAATGTGTGTTTGTTTTTTTAAAAAAATCTACTATGTTTCCCTCACACAAATAATTGATTTCATCACTCAAATACACACAGAGAAATATGCTGTAAGAAATTTACATCAGAATTTATATTCTGATTACATAAGGCATTAGTATTTAGTGTGATATTCTGCTTTAAGAAATTCTACACACCAAAGTTATGTAAACAAGCTTTATAATTGCAGTTGGTTTCGGAATTCATAGATGTCGTCTGTGGCGTCAGGATCAAGGCGTCTGATTTCTACTTTCCAACAGCGAGGGCTGGAGCTCAATTCCTACGAATTAAAAAATTAAAAATATAAGAAAAATAAATGTCAAGCAGAAATGCGAATTATTTTGAAAATTTTTCTTATTCCTTCGATCAGTGTTGTAAAAAGCTTGCATCATAACCTTAAGCATTGAAAATTACTTGTTGTGAACTTTTTAGCACGAAAATAGTGTTTTCTTGTTTCACATTTTTTCTCAGTATAAGCTTTTTAATTATGATTTTCAGTCTTGTATTTTCATTGAAAAAGTGCTTTAAATGTGTGTCAGTTAAATTTCTAAGTACTCTTTCGGTTTACTGTGTACAGAAATTTGAGTGGCAATTATTATACGTATATATATTAAACAACATCGTTAACAAAAGTTTCACATAAGGGTGTATCATCACTATAGCAACCAGCACGCGAAAATTCTCTCAAGTAACAAAATGGTTCATCTTGCAGCAAACAATACATCCTCGTGTAAGGTGAGTGCAACTGAAGCGTATTGATTGTTATCGGATTTTTGTCTCACTCTCGTTGTATGCTTTTATTTGGTCCATGGGAAAAATAAATTCCTGCTGAGATTTCGAACGGCGACCAGGACAACGAGTTCATTAGACCTTTCAATGAATTAGACCGTTGGATCAATTGAGTTTGAGTGCGCGGGCAAGTGCACTGGACTTTGTTAAGGGCATCATTGACTCAATATAGACCCTAAAAAAGAGTCAAACCAACAACGACGAAATTGCTAAATAAAGGCCCTGAGCATGAGTAAACGACGACCACCTTCTTGATTTTGCCCGGGACGCCGGAACGCAGCCACTTGCTTTGATAGCGACACCCATCTGCTTTGCCCGGATACTTTGTCATGCAGATTCTGTTGCTATAATCGCTTCCCCTACCATGTTTACTTCAGCATTAATCTTGGGTCGTACCCTCCACTTGACGTACGAGAGTCAACGCTAAGGAACACTGGAAATTAATTGTCGCTTGTTACTCGGCAAACAATGTAAAGTGATATATATCGTAACGGAAAAAGAAGATTGATCGAAAGAATTTTGGAACTATAATGATGTGGCTGCAAACTTGTAAATGCTTTGCGGGAGGGATGATTTTTTTGGCTTATGTAAATGGTTAGAACCAGTTGATAGCATGTTGCTGAGAGGATAATGGTGCAATTTGTAATTTTATGTGACGTGCTTCAAATATATAGTGTCTAGGGTTTAGGGGAAGTTCAGATGAAATTAAGTTTGGGATACGGTTTTCTTTTCGATAAATAATTTTGATAAAAAAACAGCTAAGCAATTTATATAAAAAAAACCATGTTTAATTGTCAGTTTTAAAATAACTTACATAAAATGTTGAGATAATGATTCAAGTTCATAGATTCTTAAGAATTTCGAACTTTGGAATTTTGTAGTGATTTCAAATTCCATCCAGGCACTGCGGATGTAATTTAACGAAAATTTAATGTTTGTGTAAAAATTAGTATTGCATTGTTCAACTTAACATCAATATGATAAATTTAATAGAAAAAAATCAAATAAAATAAACAAAATTCAAACGAATTGCTTGATCTGAAAACATGCTCAAGTCTAAGATCATTTAACCGCAAGTTTAATCATTATCAACAAATTAATTAATAGAAATAACTTAAATTAATCTTCATAATCTTGATTATTTTAAGCACAGATCGAGTTGTATTTAAATTTGAAACTAATCATCCAACTAGACTTTTTTTTGTTCCAACTTCAGATTGCAATTTCAATGATCAAATAGTCTCAGAATTAGTCTAAGGTTGTGTGATATATCGAAGCACACCATCCCATATTTGATCTGATTCAAACCAAATTGCGCAGGATGATAGGCAACCACGTGATACAGCAAAGTAATTTAGATAAGCCAATAGCTTTAGCAGCATTTCAAACGCTGAATCGGTAGATTACTCTGTTAAAAGCAATCGTCTTATATTAAATTGATATAGTGATCATTGAAATTCCTGGCTCGTGCACCTGTTTCACCTAAAGAATTAAATCATTGATACTTTGCCGAGTGGAAACACTGCTGACCAGGGAGTAACGAACTGTCTGCTTCTTTCACTGTTAACCTTGGCGTTCGCACTGCGATCGCACAGTGGGACACGCATTCCTACGTACGCCGCGGTTGGTATGCCGAGGTGAGCAGTGGCATGCAACGGCATATCCAATATTCACCAATAGGTCGCGGTTACGACCTCGCGAATTCCGCGCGCGCATATATACCCTCGCAGAGAAAGAGAGAGAGAGAGAAAATTGACTCAGAGCCTAAGATTAGAAATTGAGATGGCGCGCGAAACTAATTTTGACACGGATCAAATTCTCTCAAAAATCGCTGAAATTTCAATGTACTGAATTATTTTTCGTCTGACGAAAGTCAAAAAATGTTGACCAAAATGGACAACGTTGTTTTCATTTTAATAAAAACGTTCGCGACGATACGTGCTTCAAAGTAATGAGATTTCAGTACGATTGCGTTTAATTAATAGAGGAATTGATTTATAAATGAGTCAATGCCGAGCGCAGATCTTGTTTGTTCACATCCACTGAGTTTCCATTTCCTTACGCGTGTTATGGTAATTGAATGCTGTTGCTTAGTTAATGAAAAGTTGTGGTTATTATCGGTTTAGTGTTTTCTGCCGTCGTTGTTTTTTCATCAGCTTTTTCAATGTAATTATGCTGGAATGTTTTATACAAAAAAATTGGAAGCATTTGAAATTGACTTAATTTTCAATGCTGTTTTGAGTTGATTGAATCTGTGAATAAATAATTCGAAAATAAAAATTGAAAAGAAGATTTCTTTTTTATAATCGTGTAAACTTTCAAGTTAATTAATACGGAAAAATAAATTTATTTTTTAAACTATAAACACATTTTGAAGTCTCAAAAAAGAGTTTTCCCAGTAAATTTAATGTCGAAGAAAATATTTACCATTTAACACTTTTCTTTTATATCATGTTAAAGCACTTATATATTTTTGCGAACATAGTTAAAATTAAAAAAATAATTAAAAACAATTTGTAAAAAAACAATTTCAGCTGTATACACATTTTAATTTATTCACATGAGTTAATTCATTGGAAAATTTACTTTCATCGTGAGTTTTTGTTATAATAATCCAAAATCAGATGAATGAACTTTTAAAAGCACTTTTATAATGTATAAACTGTCATAAACTGACTATCTCTTTTGAACATACCTACACTGTTTTAATTTTTTTTTCTTACAAATAATTTGTAGATTCTATTTTCTTTTATTATATAATTTTATTGGTAACAAAGAAAACTTTGATTTAAAAAAAAACTAATTTTTCTTGTACAGAAAATGTATAATCCTGTAATAAGTTTATTTAAAAAGAAAAATCGATAATTCCAAAAAAAGTAATACAAAAGTTTAATTCTTCTCTAATTTTTAATTCATTCATCATATCATGTGATATTTAACTTCACATACAAAATACATAATTAACCGGCAAAATGCAATATTCCTCTGTCATTTAAACTCTGAAATCCAAAGTGGTCTATTGCAATGTGATATTTTTAATTAAATGTATACCGGCAATGAGATTACTGCTGCGAGCTCTCTGTAAAAAATACTTAACACGATGAAAATCATATTTTGATTGAGCCTAAAGCTGTTTAAAATTCGCAGCTATTTATGATATATATATATATATATAACATGCCAAAAACACGTAAAATTTTATAGTTGTGAGCTGACCACAAAATATGGCGATTTAATTTGGCGAATGCAAACTGTGAGCCAAGTAATAGGTCAAATCTCGCGCAATTACATTAGCAATGGGAACGAACGCAAAACATGACGGATGGACGAACGATACGCCGAATAACTAAAACAATCAGCATTGCAAACGCTAGAATTTATAGATATTGCTTGTCAGCGTTTTATGTCGATGTACATCCGATTCTACGAGCGAATTGACTGTACTAGTGCATCGCGATTTCTCTTTATTTTTTGGTGAATTTTTGTCTTGTCAGCTCGTTCAGTGTCAACAAATTACGACCCTGACTGATGCACAGTTGCAACCTCGACCAGTTTCAACAAAAATTTCTTATTTTGTTATCGCATATGACGTTTGTTCGTGCGTGTGCAAAAAAATGATCGAATTCACTGCGATAATTGATGTAAAATGCTGAAAAATTATAGATTACAAATAAATTCTAAATACTGACGGAGCTTTGAAAATTTTATTTTACATTTTTGCTTATTTATTAATATTATGCATTAAATGAAAAGATGTTTTGTGTGTACAAAAAACTTGTTTAAATAAATGATACATGTAAATAACATGTATGTAATATAAAGTAAACAGTGCATGCCATGTACAAATAACCTTAATTTTGTAACACAAACATTTAGATTTGTGGACACAATTATTTAATAAACTATTTAATTATAAAACAAAGAATTAGAACACGATTTAATAAATTGATCAGATTATTCAATCTGTATGGGCAGACACATATAGACACATTTATATGCAAAATTGGGTTTGTCACATGTCAAATAATGTGATCGGAATAGTTTCTAATTAATTATTATGAAATTAATAAAACTTAACTACCTGTTTTTGGCAGAGTCAGCTTAAATAGCAAATTTAAATTTAACGTATTATGATTTATCACGTTATGATCTTCTTTGATTGAGTTGTCATCAAATTACATTTAATGTGACGAATAATAATAAGTTTAATTACAAATGTGATTGTCCAAAAAATTAAATCATCAATTACTATATACCAAACGTTAATTAAAACAGTGAATATCATGTTAATATAATTTCAATTACACAAAAAGGCTTGTAAAACAAAAAAGAAATTATTATAAAAACTTTTTAAAATCAATTATAAGCATTAATTTCTTGGTGCAAAAGCTTTTGAGAGTTGAACAAAATCATAACATCAGCCAATCAAATAAATGAAACTAATTATAAACTTATAAAAGCAAAACTTATTATATTCGCAAAAGAAAATAATTTCAATAATAAAAGCTTTGATAATGGAGATTTCTGCTACCGACATTCGCCATCATCATAACTTCATATCCATATTAAATTGGACAGAAGTTTGTCGATAGATGTAAAAGTAATCTGCAGTATAAAATTCTTTTGTCTGTGTCGGCACAAAAAGAATAATATAGTACGGCAAACTTTCATGTTGCATTTTGTCTGACTTTTTAACGTACCTAAGACCTTTGTTTACCGAACTGCTCGACTTACTCTCAACTTGTGATTTAATTCGCGTTATTATATTTGAAAATGAAGAAGAAGAAGAAGAAGAAAAAAAATAATAAAAGGGGGAAATATGTATATAAAAATATAATAACACACGCAACGTTGCGTTCTGCTGACAGACGACTGAAGATAGAAATGACCTTTGATCCGCAAGAAAGAATGAGCAACGTCTTTGAGCAAAGTGAGCATCACTGCTGGTGAGCAAGCAAAAGTCATTTGTATGCACGAAATGTCGCTATTGCGGTGCATTTACGTAAACGCAATTATGTAAAATTACATTCGACTGAAGCCGTAAAAAAAGGTGCATACATAATTATATATAATTGCATACAATTAGTAGATATAATTATGTATGAAAAGCGTGTGTCCCGTGTGGGTCATGAAAATCCATTGAAAAGAAATAAATAAATAAATAAAATAAAATAAAAAAAAAAAAAAAAAGAAAAGGGAAGAAAAAAAAAACGAAAAAAACAGAAAGAGGTCGACAGGCAAACACGGGAGAGTTACGCCGAAAGACGGGTTCAAGTTCGTATGAAGAATTCAGACGCGATATAAAAGTGACGCGACACACTCGCGAATCCATGCAAAACGCAACCAAAAACGCTCAAGATTGCACGGAACACACACATACACTCACACATATTTAAACTCAGGCCGGGTAAGCACGTCGCAATACGGGCATAAAGGGTGTCCCGCATTTTCTTGCTGCAAACTCAGTTCATGAAAGTTCTACTGACATGGAAGTTTTATTTTCGACGTCTTTTGCGTCAAATTGTGTCTCCGTTGCTCTTATCTTAAATAAAAAGAAAGGTATGCGAGAAGAAAAAAATGTAAACAAAAAGGAGAAAACACAGAATGAAATGCTTTGTCCTTCATACAGCCAAAGTCATGTTTCTCTGCACTTTTCATGTTCCTTTGAATGTACGAAATGTTGTTTCGGCTTTCCTTTCAGAGCTCATTTTCAGTGACCTTTCACACATTTGCCAGTTACTCTGCGGTCAAATTCTAGTTGGTGTTTTAATACGTAAAACATTGTGCTTAAATTCTTTGAAAAAGAATTTAAAGTATCAGAACAAAAAAAAAGAATTACATCAAAATTTGGGATACAAGCAAGAAATTTGAGTTGTCAAGATATTTATGTGCAACTTTTTTCAACAAAAGTATTTCTTTTTTTGTTTTTTAATATTTCTATATTTTGTGAATTTTAATTTTTAGACAACTTTATACTTAATATGTATATAATTTAAACAAGTATAAATGATAAGAAATCACACAAATCTGTGTCTTTGCGTGAAAAGTTGAGAAATAATCACAACTATACTTATAAATAATAAATATCTATAGGAAGACAAAAAAACGAAAAAAATGTTGCATACACAATAAAGTAACCAAGCGCGAAACGAATGAGCCGATTATACAGCTGCGGTCGTTTATTGTTCTACTACCCTCGCTCATTATGAATATTCAACATTGTTTTATCCATTGCGGAATATTGTTAAAATTTTATTTCTATTGTGCTGGCTTATCCGAAATTCAAGTCAATCGGCTGGCGTGGACGCTCGTGACAACGATGGCCCGTAAATTTTCGACTTTTTTGTGTCCCTCATCGCAACTTGTCATCGACCAAAAATTGACACAATCGATAATCACACTCTTACTTGAAATGTATGCAACATTATTATATAAAAATTATCATATTCATTTATTTTCAGTATTATACTTTAAATTATAATCAATTTAAACAAAAATTAATTTCCATTGAGGAAAACTTTAACAACATTTCTCGCAATTCCCACAATTTTCTAGCAGAAATTTATAATAAAATAAGTAAAACTTTTTTTATTTAATTCTGTTTTCAATCACTATATGACGTAATACTGCAAATGTAATGTAATATAATAACTATTGATTTTTGACCTCTTGCAAATCTGTGCAGCCAAACAAATTTCTACTCTATAAAATGATATAATGAATTTTAAAAATATCGTAAGGCGAGTTTCGATACAAGTTTCATCGCAATCTCTGCCAGTTATGTCACATAAACGTGGGAAAGTTTGTGCGTTTATATTAATAAGCCTTTATAAATAGGTCGACAAGATTTTTCACATTAACTAGATTTCTCTGTAGAAGTCAACCACACACTATGGCTATTAATTCCATTTAAATCAACCTACCCATTTCATTAAGAGAGCCACTACATTATTCCACCCACTCTAGCGACACATTACGATTAAACTGTCCCTCAAATATATAAAAAACGATACACTGAAACCGAAAAAAATAAAATACGAGAACAGTTTGCTCTAAACTCATTCAAATGTTGTACATCACTTAATTTGCATTTTTTGGTTGAGTATTTTCATTGAGTTAACTTTGCTGCAGGTCAAGTCATTTTTACAACTTTTAAACACACGTCACAAGCGAATAAAGCTCACGAAATTCACTTAACCGGCAAACTTGCGCAATATATTTTAAGTTTTAACTAATGTACGCTCGTAGCGTTAAAAATGGAAGATTTTCTTAAACTATTCCTTTCGTGCCGATGAACGAGTCTGCACAACAATTCTCCTTGAGCAGAAAAAGCATTTGCAGCTTTCGTGAGTACTTGCCAGCTGACGAAGTTTGGGAAGACAAAAAAATGTAAACAAAACTAAAATAATAAATAATCATACACGTTGCTTGATTGTTAATAATTTTAAAATTAAAAGCCTTTAGTGTCGTCGCAGATATATTTGAGTTTTTTCCGACAAACGTCGTTATCAGCTTTTATCTTTGCGGAGATGTTAAATTTTGACAAATAATAATTTTTAACTAATCCTAATCTGTCTACAAGAAAACTGTGTCAACATTGTTAATGTGATGAGAATTTCTTTGATCTTTTTTGTTTCGATAATACTTACATGCAAAAGAAAACACGTAATTCTTGTTACGTAAAAGAGATTAATAAAGACCGATGTAATGATGCACGTGCGTGCGTAAGTTCGAGTATGAACTTTGTTTAAAAAAAAGCGTGCTAAGTACAGAAAAAGGCGGACACGTTTAATTGGCGAGTTAAGACAAAATGTTTGGTTGTTACTACTGAGTAAATAAAATTAAAAATTTTGTAATAAAAGATAAAATAACTTTTCTTTGAATTGTACTCTAATTCTAAAAAAACTCAGAATATAATTTAATTGCAGAATTTGGCTTTTATTTAATCTGTTCTTTTTTTTAAATGAAACATTCTTGATTTATTCTTCTTGTTAAAACCTAAAATTATCGTAAATTGCCCATAAATACACACTACAATATATTGTTAAATTAGTATTATTATTATTATTATTATCATCAAAGTCATATAAAATTACGATATTATTCAAGCAACTATTAAATAGATACAGTTTTCTCCAATTTATTGTCTTTTATGAATTTTAAAAAAACTATGTATATACATGATACTTCAAGAATATATTTTAAATGAAAACAAAGATAATTTCGTTTAATGTTATGTAATAAAATATTTCCTTCATCTGTCATACTTGTATACTTTTATTATAAGTTTTAACATTTTAAAGGTAGCATGAGAAACAAAGAGCTTTTATATTGCACTATGAAATTCATTTTATATGTGTCTGATATATTCAAAGTTTCCACAAAGTAAAGTATATATGCTTGACTTCTGCACATGACTATTTTACTTTTACGCTATTTATTAATTTTTCGCAGTTAAATATTTGTAATAAAACCTCAGAACTTATGGCCACTTGAAATTTCAAACTTTTATGATTATCCTTTTTTTCTAATATTTAAAAATAATTAATTCAACAAAACACATTTATTTATTTTTAATCTCTACTTATCAAAATTGCTTGATCTTTTTCATGTAAATGTCTTCCTCATTCAAGAATTCTGTGGAAAAAAAAAACCATAGAAGAAAATTTGCTGAAATATGGACATAAATTGGCCGAGTACATTTTAGCTTCATGTAATAAACGGATAAGGAGCACATAGCTATGCGAATTAACGAGGAAATGGTCGATCAATTAGTAAACGTTCACAAATGTGTGAATTTTTGCCTGAGAAAGTTATAAAAATGAGCGCGGCTCGTTGAAAAGCTGGCTTTGGCTGAAAAACGATCAGGCTCGTTAGGTGTTTGCCGGTTTTGCGCGCTGTGTGAGCGTTGCTTAATGCCGCGCGTACAGTGCATGCCCCGGCGTCCCACGGGTTCGCATTACTCTGGTCTCATCGACCACGACCGGCTAAACTTGCCGCTGCTATTTATAGGTTGTGATTAGATACACGCTCGTTCGTATGTGCAGTGCGATCGCTGCGAGACAACATCCGTCAAAGGCGAATTGCCTCGCTCCGATGGAATGCGCCTGACTTTAGCAGAGGGGAGCACAGTGCAAACACAGCAGCAGGACAAAACTTCAATGTTTGTCATTATCATTTGTATTTGCTGCGTTGCCAATGCTACTTTCATTAGCGAATCATCAATTTTTTGTTTCTCCTGTCTAGCAACGCCATTGTTTAAAACGAGAATAATCCAAATTGCACTTTCAATTGCAAAATTAACAGCCAGTAATCGAAATTGTAAACGCACGACGCGTTACATGATTAGCGTAATTCGAAATCGTTTGTAAAGATCGAGTTGTGATATTCAATTTGCACGCTCTCGTCGACACACATTTTTAGACACACCATTGTCGGGGTTTTAGAGAGCTGCCACTTTGTGTTAATCATTCTGTATTTTCGTCTTTTTTTTTCTCAAAAAATGGCTGTTATATATAAGTGATGGAATATAAATGATAAATCAATGTTGATTTAACATTGATTTCTGGTTAATTGGATGGTAATGTTTTTGATTAGTGGAAAATGATAAATTGGTAACATATCAAATATAACACATTTGCAGTGCTCGTGTACTTAAATAATATCCATTTCAAAGATTTCTTTAATCATAAATGCGTGTAGTTTTTTCGTTTAATCATTTAATTATAAATAATTAGATGACAGTGAAGTACTTCTCTGTTTTGATATTAAATTGTAACAGGAAATTGGAGTGCATAAATTATTTTGAAAATGAATAAAAGCATTTTAATCAGAATATACAATTGTTTATGTTAACAAACATGATAGCAAAATTGAAATATTAAATGTGAATTGTCAAATTGATTGACGCGCTGCATTAAATTTTCCACCATGTTACCTCAAAATATATGTTATACTAAACTATGTATTCCACATTCTAAATGATCAACTATCTTTGCAAAAACACAATATTATTGAAACAAAATTTAAATATTGTACTGTTTTCATCATTAAATAAAAAAATGTAACTTGTAGATACTTGATGAGCAAAAATTTTTTTAATGATCTCATTGCTCTTTGATTTATAAGTATACTCCATAAAAATTATGACCAATGTATTAGTTTTGATCTGTTTGTACAAGAGCTTATATGACTTATACACACAATTCACAACACTAATAAATGAGATTCATTTATTTCAACGAGTGAAATACAAATTCAATAATAAATATTGAAAATATACAAGTTAAATAATGAACTGATTTTAAATTGCTTATTCGCAATTCTACAACTGGATTAACAAGAAAGCTAGTTATACTTTTACAATAACCATTTTTTACGATATTATTATGAAGAAACACCAAACACGTCAAGTTCATTAGCAAATTTATACCCCAATTTCAGTTATCTCTACAATGATTTATTATCTCACAGATTAATACTCCCCAACTCAATGTGAAAAATTGGAAAACTGCGTTATGATTTAGGTAGAGAGTTGAGCTTTATCAAGTTTATTATATAAGATTAAATAAAGCTGTTAATAATTTTAAGTAAGAATAATAGATCATAACATTACAGTTTAAATTGGAAAATGCCAATAATATAATACAAAAACGTGTATTCGGTTAAAAAAAAAACAAAAACAAAAATTAAAATACTATTATTTGATATTATAGTTTTTGTTAATAAATATAAAACTTGTTGTGTGATTGAAATTGGTGGAATTTAGTTTTAAAAATTATTAGAAAGTTAAATACTTGTATTAAATTGTCAATTAATTGATTCGGATTTTGACCATTTATAAAACTAGTTGAATTGATTTTCCCTGTTTGTTTTTTATTGTGAGATTCTATATCACCATCAAGTTGGGTTAGAAACAAGATTTTTAACGATTATCGTTTTAACGTCATCTAAAAGCTGCATTAGTTGAAATACCAAATGTATTAGTGGAAATAGGATGATAAATAGGTTTCTGTTGTAGACATTCAACAGTTTTAGCTTTACTTTTGCCTACTTGAGAGAAGATTGGTTAATAATGATAGCCATAAAAGAATAATTCACTGATTATTAACTTCGCTCTTAATATTTTAGTCAAATAGATTCTTAATAATTCAGTAGAGCAGCTACGTTTAAACTGTGTTCCTAGAATATATTTCAACGAAATGTTCACACTGTAATATATTATTTTGATCTTGTAAACTTGAAAATGTATTTATATTGTAATAATAATTTAAATAAGAACGTGTTCAAGTTTTAATTGAAGGCGTTTTATATTTATGATTCTGTTGTATAAATGTTACAAAAAAGTTATATCAAGCTTAAAGGTCCATAAATTCAGTATCCAAGGAGTGTAGTAGCAATTTTCACTTCATTGAATAAAATGATGAAATAAATAATTAATTATATTTAAAAGCATTAACGTTTCTGCCTCAAAAGTTAAAACTCTTTGCAAAAATACCTCGGACACTTTTGCGAGAAATTTATTATTGTGTTTTAAGTATTCAGAGTCGCATATTATTCTTCCTACTCTCTTCGTATGATTACGTATAAACTACTTTTCTGAAGTTATACGAGTGTCCAGAGGAAAATTTCTTTAGAAAAATCACCATACTCCGTATATTCGCAGAGAAATTCGCGTGATAATATGAATATATTGTCAAGACTTAGTAAAAGTGATGTTTCATTGCATGTTTTATCACGTTTTTATATTCAGTACGTTTGAGGATACATTTATTCGACTAAAAAAGGAAGACAACAACAAAAAAAGACAATTTTTGTCTACATATATTTGTTTCTTTTCTTTTCATTTCTTTCATTTGACATTACAAAAAATATTTTTCCATGATTAAACTTAACTGATAAAAACAATTTTAAATGTTTAAAAAAATAATTGTAATTTAACTATTTCAAACAAAATTATTTTTTTTACTTGCACATTTATTATCTTTATTTTCAAAGATAGTATTTCAAAGAAGACGGATAAATTCCTCGGACTTTATGACAATTATACACAAACAGCAGAATAATCTTAATATTGCCGCATTTAAAAAGTTTTCTCCATGTACCATCGTACAATATATTACTTGGATTCATAAAACATACTTGATAGTAATAATACATGGCATTACATAGCATTTCGTTGATATCTATAGTTCTTAGTTGTAAATTTATATCACAACGGCTCGAGCTAACATAACGATTAATGGCCCTGTTCGCTTTTTTTTCTGTTTCAGGTAAGAGTCCACAAATCATAAGACGTTCATGCCGCAGGTAATATAATTTTACCACATCTTGTAATCGCATTTGAATCGGTGTCTGAGCGCAAGATTAACGATCCAGTTTTGCAATCTGAGACACGCTTCATTTTCAACATCCGTGAATAGAATTGCATATGAATATAGCACCGCGAATGTCCAATCATCTAACGTTACGCATCTGCTGTATTATAACTTTTATTAAAGAAAAGGTCAAGAATATGCTTCGTATCATTTTTTCGGAATCAAATACCGCACGATAATCGTAGAATTTATGGTAAAACTGCGAGAATCAACTTCTTTTGAAATTAATTTTTTTCTTTTTCAACAAATTTATTCGAGGATACAAACGTAATATGATAAAAACTGCATAATAATGTTTTTTTATCGGAGCAATATTTTTTTATTATCTAAAACCATTTTTTCGATATTTATTAAATAAATAAAAGAGTATCCATATCGCAAAAGAAATCAGCAGTGTCGTAAAAACTTGCAAATTGAATTCAAAAATAATAATCATCGCAAATGTTTGATCTCGAAGCAAAAAAAATGGAAAGGACTCTGCTTTCTTCCAGCGAGGCTTATCGTTATGACATATCTGATACAGCATGATAATGATAATATTGCGCGTGCGTCCCACACGTTGCTTGGCGAAGAAACAGAGAGAAACAAAATAGTAAGAGAGGAGAAAAAAATTGCGACCGAATGTGTGTGGGCACATCACGACAGCGATATATCGCGATGAATGAATTGAAATCGAAAATCACATTTCCAATGCGAAAGATATTACACGAGTGCTCGGTAAGTTATTGCCCTCGTTACGCGCAAAAGATCGATCGCTTGCGCAGCCTATCTCGCGTTGTTGTGACAGCCGGAAATCGCCGTGCGTTCGCCAATAACGGCTCGCGATATTTTACGAACGTGTCCTTCCGGCGTGGGAGCCGGCCATTTCGCCGCGCTTACAAATCGATCGCGGCCGATACACGCCGCGAAAAATCAAAGTACTTTTTTTCCACTTGCATTTCAAAAGAATAACAAAAAAATTGTATTCTTTTCCTCCTTGTTAAATTCTCGAAAGTTGTCAGCAGGGTTTTGTTTGTTTTCCTCCAGCACACAGTTGTCTGAATTTCGGTACCATTACATTTTCATGGAATCATTTTTTGTTTTAAATTTAGGGTTTGTATTCGACGATTAATTATGAATAGCAATTTGTTCGGCGGTCAGCGTAAAATGAATTATGTATAGTAAATTACGAGGGGAAAAGCTTTTAAGCATACACGACGGGGGCTGGCAATGAAATTTGTGAAATAAAATTATTTATCGGAGTGATATTAAAATTTTGTGTTCCGGCCAAGTGATATGCTTTTGATGGAGCTTGTAGGTAAAATTGTTCGGAATAATTTGTGGTCGATTTTGAATTGAGTTACAAATTATTATCAAATGGAAATGTCAAATTGAAATGCACTTTTGAATTGAGACATTTATATGTATGTGTATGTTTCTCAATAAACTGCTCTTGGGAATTTTTGTATTTCATTTTAATTTTATAACAATTGCACATTAATATTTTACATGAAAGGTATAAAAGTAATGTACCATATAATTACTCCTGGCGCATTTACATGTAAATTAGTGGGTTTAGACTCCGCGCATCTCTTCTCTAATTAACGTACACAATCATACGTGAATCTCTCTGTGTTCCTATGCAGATTAGTTTTGTTTTGCAAAAATATATTACTAAATCAAACGAAGTTTCAACTATTATTTCAAAAGAAAAATTACAACTATTTCTACCAAAATTAAAAATGATACATTTATTGCAATTAAAATTATGTTTACTACCATTAACATTCTTGTTATTAAAATTAAATTTTACAGAATTTAGGGTCACATAATTAATTGCAAACAAAACTAATTGATTTGATCTTTTTTTATTCAACATTTTCTACATTCTCGAGCAAACTAAATAAAAAAAATCTTCAATTGCATTAACAATGCCACTTTTATTAAACGTGTAATTAATTTTTGTCTTCACCTTAATTGCATCATTTTCTCAATAACTCAATCATTTTAAGATATATACTTGCATTATATAAAAGTACAGTATAATATTAAATTACACAAAAATAAATTAATTTGTCGTTTCACTAGACTATGATTGAATTTCCATGCACGTATAACGCAAAGGTATGCAAAGTGAGTGACGAGTCAGGAGGCAAGATGCATGATATGGCACCTGAGTGGGGGCACACTCTCGTACGCTCGGGGCCCACGTTAAAACCCGTAGCATTGCGGGAGTAGGTGCTCGTAAAACTCATGGAGGGGGGCAGACGAACCGGTTTCATTCAGCTGCTATTTAAAAATTCTTTATGAAAAATAATCAACGGACGCTCGTGTTGCGTAACTTTGCGGTGAATGCTGCAGGGAGGGAAAGGAAAAGAAGTCGGAGGGAAAAAGGACAAAATAAGTCGCGCGTAAGTAAGTGTGTGTGTGTGTGTGTGTGTGTGTGTGTATACACTGCACACACGAGGAATCGGAAGCCTGGCGTGCTCCGAGGTATACGCTATGCGGCCGCACAATACGCCTGGAATATGTTTATTCGGGCGACAATGGTTCCTTCGATACTCCGAATTTCGACGCGATAGGGGGGTATTAAGTTACATGTAAAACCTGCACATAAGCTACTTATGAGGGCGACAATCTACGACCTTCACATTATTCCGCCACCATCATTATTTCGGAGTCCTTTGTGCAAACATTTTTTACGCCTTGGGGATTAGCTTGATATTAATTTTTTTCTTCTTTTTCCACTTCTTCTACTGGGTGGAGTTAAATAAATATTTACTGTTGGAAATCTCTTTTTTTCCATTCAATTGGTAGACAAGTTGTATATACCATTTGGGACAATTAATTTTCATTGAGCTGAATATTTGACTTGATTAAATTCCGACGAAATTATTTTTCAATTCCACACTCTGGCATTTAATTGCAAAGTCAAATGTAGAGTTCACCTTTTAGAGAATGGAGTACCAAGATTGCAGAGTGGCAGGAAGAAAGAAGAAAAAAAGAGCGAGTAGCTTTTGTGGTAAGGAATGTATTACTTTGAGTTTGCAGGAATTACTTGCACGTTCCACAGTGTGCTTTCGTGTAATCGCCGCCATGCTGCAAGGTTTCCCTGCTCTGACGTCATGACGCCAGGAATCCCACCGTCACGGGCTGTTGTAAGAAGGAATTTCCTTTCTTGCTTAACTTTTATGCATGAAAAATTGTTCTAACCGAGACGCGCGAGCGCAAAAGAAACAAGTGACAAGATGCAATTCCAAGAATTTATATAACTTCGATTTGATTTAATTCCGCGCGGCATTGCGAGCGTGCGTGACTCATTTTGCGTTGCAATTTTTTATTATTTTTATCCTTCTATTTTTAAGGAAAATTGATTTTTCAACGCGATATCCTTAATACGAGCTTCCGCTGATCATGTTACAGATATAGCTATACGCTACAAATTTATTGATCTATAACATTGCGAGAGATTATTTTCAAATAAGATTATAGGACTTTTTTGCGACGTGATGCTGCTTTTGATGCTGATACTGTTGCTGATTAACATGTACGCAGCATCCGAAGAATATGCGACTCTATGAATTGTAATGAGATAATTAACCGGGCCATAAATTATTTATAAATTTGATTCACATATACACAAAATGTTCGATGACATTTTCATCTGACAGTGAGTTAATATTATTATCTTTTTCCTTTTTTTACATTATTTCATTACTTTATAATCACTTTTATATGTCAAGTTGTAATTATGCAACAATTAGACTGCAACAGAAAACAAAACAAATTATTTCATTCAACTGCGTATATTAAACTGTGCTTTTGTTTTCTATTCCAAATGAAATTCATAATGAACAGTTTTCGAAGAGCTGTAATTACAGTGATACAATATTTATTAGATTCATATTAAAATGAACATCAACAAAAAAAAACGACAATAATCTTGTGATTTATTAATTTTCACGCATTATGTGTTACAAAGTATGATTCAATCAGTAAAAATTAATTACAAAAAAAATAAATATGATTTAATTGACTAATATGATTCAGAAATCAGTTTATCAACGTATTTTATGTATTTTTATATAAATGTAAAAAATGATTTAATATAAACATTGCAGTAAGAAAAAAATACATTTTTATATCGCTTTAAAAAGATGTTTAAACTGATTCGACAATGGAATTTGAATAGAAAATATTCTTTTATTTTTGTTTCCAATGTACATATTGAGGTGAGGAATTTTTTAAAAATTTGCAAAACGCAACGATGTATTATTAAGTAAGAGGAGCAGTCAGTAGATTTGGTGTCCTGCGAGAAGATTGGCCATGTGTATTGTGTATTAGCATCGCCTGGAAAACGTAGACGAACGTGGGCTGCTTTATATTCAGAATAGCGAGTGGAAGGCAGCCTACAGAATAACATACATCAAGTCGCCATATACATGAAAAGCGGATGAAGAAACATTCTGTGTATGCGTGCACAATTTTTTCGCGACTCGCCTTTTATTTTTGCAGCTGCTTTTTTCTCGCAATGCATTAATTTTGTGTGCACAATTTTGATACATTATACGTTGTGTTTTGCAAACAAAAATGCGCCGCGGTCCAATTATCAGCCAACAAAAAAAAACCATTACACAAAAAATAAAAAAAATAAAAAAAAATAAAAAATCTTAAGTAAGGACAGGAAAAGAACACTTAATTCTGTCGAGCGTCAACGATCAGCGTGCATTAAAAGAGAACTCGAATCCGCAAAAATTTGACGCTAAGTTGTCGTGCACTTTTTTAACAGTCAACGTTTGTTGGTTTTTTTTCATGCAAAGAAACGAAAAGCAGTTGAATAAAGGTCTTGGCAAGGTTGCGTGCTTTAGTAGCGCATTCCAACAGTATGTATACGGTGACTGCAATGCGGTGTATTGTCAGCTTTGCTCGACCTACCTGTTGGAGCTGAAATCACTCTGAAACTTGTTATACGTGTTGTCGGTTTTGCGAGATTTTATTATCAAAAGTTTTTCGAGCCAACAAAGATGCATGATTTTGTACGTGAAAAATTTGTTGTGATGGCACCTTTAACAATCCCACAAACGATATGTTGTGTGTGTGCGTGTGCGCAACACATTTGACTCGCAGTGCATTGAACAATATAAACATTTTGAAGATTTGATCTTCCAGTTATTTAACAAAGCAAATAATTGCAGGTGAATATAATTAAATTAAATATAAAAATAAGGAACACAATTTTTCATCCTAACGTCTTGGAAAAGTTGATTTCGCTTTTCGATAAACAGAATAAAAAAAAGAAGAAAGGCAATAAACAGTAAAAACAAAAATGAGTACGTTTTCTTTTCCGGGCGCGTAATTTGCATTTTTATGTTCATAAGTAGGATGTATTCTTGTGTAGTAGATTTTACGGAGCAAACGGTCGTATAGCGGAGTTGAAAGCATCAAGAGGGAAACGATAAAAATCTTCGTTCTTTCGTGATTGCCCTGAGAGCGACGTTTTCGAATCTGCTCGAAATAGGTTATGAAACAAACGAAACATATACTTTTTAATATATTTTTTGGTTTATTATTTTTTTTTTCATTTATGAAATTTCAAAAAAACAAGTGAAAATAATTTTTTATCAGTAGAGCCAATTTTTTTTTGTTTTTGTTTTGTTTATTTACCATCATTTAATTGAACAAATAAAATAGAACAAGCCACGGAGCATTAAAATTAAATTACATTGGTTGCCGAATCCAAAAAATGAAATAAAGTTCAATTTTTATTTAATAAAAACCGGCATTGTGTGTTATCAACGAACTTGTTATAATAAATGCAATAAAAATGTTGTTAAAAGTTGTTGCAATGAAAGCAATAAATGATAAATATTTTTGGATTCAAAATTGACTCGGCGTGTAGCATAACTTTTTCCACAATGGAATGAGAGCAAAAAAGTATTATTTTCTCGTAACCGCACAGGCGCTTCAATCAGTATGCTAATTTATGAAACTCGGCAAATCTGCATACATAGTTGTGTCCAGGTAAATCCAATACATAGTCACACACATATGTCTATTTATAATTCGTCTCTTTATGCGTATCCTTTCGCTGATACAACAGTTACAATGTCGAACTCTCAACTCTTTCCAAAATCAAAGTATGATAAACATCGTAAGTTAGCCAACGAGAGTAATTTCGCATGTTAGAATATTACATTAATTTGTATCGGTTTTCAAAGTCAATTCTCAATTGTAAACAAGCATTATAATAATTTGAAATTATCTAATGTTGGTTATTCAGGCAGTTGACATTCGAGTTCAATCGATTCAAAGACTCCTCTTAATTCGAAGTTAAGTGACAGATGAGTAATGTTCAAAACTATGATAACAGCGACATTATCTAATAGAGACTTGATTAAGTGCTGTAAAACATCAAAGAGTTCCTTTTTTCAATTACATTTTTTTAAAACTTTTTTTCAATTATGAAATTGTTTAAACTTTAACGAACAAATTTTTCATTAGCTTTAGCTTGATTCAAAGTTTTAAAGTAATATCATTTTCTAAATTTATTTGTTAATAAAAGTGGTAATAATACAATGGAACAATTTTTTGTTGCAGCAAATATTAAAATTCATGATTAGAATTTTTTTTCCTTTTTTCTATTACCCCACTACACTTTATCTTTGGAATTTATTTTTAACTATGTTTTAACATAAAAAACTAACAACTTAAGCTATATTGTTATACCACATTCAGGTTACCTATTATTCTTTTACACCGACCCACATACTTCCATCGTACGAAAACTCCGATGAGCTTCAGTTTCCTCAGGGAAAAATTGTGCCCTCCGCAATTTTTTCTCCATTTAGACTCTAACCTCCTTTTTTTCTCATATGGGGGTTTGTTTTGGTCATAAAATAGTATCATTTCTACACTTTCTACTCAATTATTTAATGCTAGAATTTGATGTTAAATTTTAAACTTGGAGCAGACTATTTTTCGATGTGACTCAATTCGTTTACGTGAACTGAAAAAGAGTAAACGTAAACTACTTGACGGAATGTAAATTGGGAATTATAAACAAACGAACAAAAAATTATGTTGAAACAGAAAAGTATTTGTAATTTTGTTTTACAAATCTTAAATGCTTTATTCTAAAGAAAATTTTGGCATTAATAATGAAATGTTTATTGCAAAAAGTTTCGCAATAAGTAAAAATAATATAAATCAGTAAAAAGTATCTGCTGAAATTTTGTTGCATAGTTTTGAATTTGTTACATTTATTTTACTATAATTATTACTGAGATCTTGGAATGCCGGATTATCGTGCACGATTTTGCCTGAAAAGATACTAGCCAGATCTTTGCCAGATTTTTTTTGTACAACACAAAAATAGTATCTGGGACACAAGCAATATGAGAAAACTAAAACAAAAAGTAGCTTTTCTTTGTCATTCCTTATAGCGTTGCGTGTTTGTTTTTTAGACATTCGAAGGAACTTATTAACGATTTTGCGCGTTGTATTTGCAGTTTCGCGGTGCGTTTCATAACGGCGAGTTTAATACACGCTTTTTTTTTCATGTCACAGCCAAAGACGCGTACGAGTGGTTTCAACGCGAATACGCACAATGGAAAGACAGCAGTAATTCGCGCAAATGACTCGCGACTATTATAACAAGAAAGATAAAACAAGTTTAATTAAATTTCTGGGTACTTCAAATGTACAAACCAAAATGTTCCCAGTAAAAACACACGATAATAATGAATTATAAATGACTGCGAACCATACACGGCAGTGACGTTAAATTATTTTTAGATGCTTTCGGAAGACAATTAATTAATTACTTATAACATTGATCAAGAGAATCATGTAATTTAATCATTGTTGATTAATATTTAATTTTATTGAGAATATATACTTGTTTGGTCTATCTAATTTGCATAAATTCAATTACACGAAAATATAAATAAATGGTTTATTCAATTAAATTGCAATATTTAAGGAAATACCGCGTTATTTTTATTTATGTTAACAAACAATTCTAATGGTTTAATTTTAATTTTTCATTGGGCCACATTATTTTAATACGTTTGAGAAGCCAAGGAACAAGTGACAAATAATCTGGAAAGTGTCTGCTGAGTTCCAGAATTTTAATTTTTTTAGCTTCTACAATCAAATTGTATGTAAAATTGCTTTTAATAGCATATTTAAGGATGCGTCCTTAACATTTCTAAGGACATCACTATTTTGCACGTATTTTAGAGGCCACAAAAGACCAGAAAAAAATGGTCCCAAAGGTGTCCCATTGACTCAATTCGTCTTATATACTGGAAGTCAATTTTATTTAATTATTATTAATTAAATAATTTAAATAATCAAAGTTATATAATGCAAGAGTATTTATGCATTATTTGAAAATAGAAAAAAAATTAGTTACGTTTTCTTACAAAATTCGCAAAAATACGAGACTTAGTTTGAAAGACAATTTTCAGCATGTCCTTAATCTCGGAAATATTGTAATAATAATGTTGTAATAATGTGTAAATAACTTTTTGCAAAAATGTAAAATTAGGGGGTGCGCAAAATTCTGTCCGATATATTTGACAAATCGAGTCCAATAGAAGTATCCCTATTTTTTAAAGTAGAAAATGTTGCAGTTTATATTTTAAAATAATTTTTTTATTTATTCGTTGGATAAGAGTTATATTTATCAATTATTTATTCATAAAACAATTTTATTTCTAACAAATTGAAAAGTATCGAATCAATGGGTTAATTTTATTTTTAAATCAATGACAAATAATTGTTATTAAAATTAATCAGAATCATGAAAAATTTATAAATATTATAATTCAAAATTACAAGCAAAGAAATTTTGAACATAAATTGTACGAGAATAGACGGAAATGAGCATTAATTTACTTCACATCGTTACGAGCGGTTGAAACTACTGTATCGAAACTATTTGAATCGGTAAAAGTTGGCGCATTAAATATTGCAAGTGATTGTACTTCAGAAAGCGTTCACCTCAATAACAAGACATCTCCATCGTGAAATTTTCAACGAACTTAGTTCGTTTACATTTTCGTAAACGTAATGTTCCGAAGTTCAGCTACATTAAATTCTCTTCAACGTCTTAAAGCAGCTTAATTTAATGTTTAACTAATATTGTAATTGGCTTTAAGTCGGCTCAAAAGTTACCAGCGACCTATCACACCCAAAACTTGGGCGAGCTAAAAGCGATGGTAATCCAATTCCATTCGTATTCAGCAATTGCCGAGCGAAAATGACCGCGTGCGAAAAATCGAAGTAGTTATTAATTCGAAATTATCCGAGTCTAATCGACTCGTTGTGAGCTGCGAACGAGCTCAAAAATTAGCAGGGCCTTAATTGAGCGGTGCTTCGCGACGCGGTTATGTAATCCTATTAAACTCGGTCTTTGTATAATTTTCTGCCCTCCATTTTTACATTAACTGGGCGCACTCTGCTTCACTCTCTCAAACACATACAATTACACAGACATATTCACACACACCCTGTAGCTCTTTTTGTTCTTTTTTTGGTCGTTTTTGTGGTTCACCATCAATAGCTGCTTTTAAATAATGGTGGGTGTTCAATAAAATAAAATTAAAATTTCGACATTGTCTGTGGAGTCGTGTTCATTAATATTTAGCAAGCTTTCCCTAGTAAAAATTAAATAAATTGCTGGAATATGGTCCTAATAATAGAAACATATTACCTTATACGGTCCAGGTGAGGTATATATATGTGGACCACATTTGGATGCAACGGTTGGCCATAGTACGGCTTTTACTTGGCACCCATTTATAATAAAAAAAATACCTTTGTTAGGATTTGAACTTTGCAACTTCTATTTGGCTTTCATCATAAACTGGGAACGAAACTCCTTTAAAGTGTATGATTTCATAAGCAAGATACTTTTCAATGCATCATACAACAATAATTTCAAGTGAAAAGAATCTTTGAAAACTGAATAACAATAATAAAATGGTTGTATTCAGATGACTCTTTTGGTTTGTTTAATATTTCGATAAAAAATATGATTTTTTAAAAATTAATAAATAGTTATGTCTGTAACACACACTTTTTTTTAAAATACATAATGGAAATTCAATTTGGTCCTGATTAGACTTCCATATTTCAGCCTTACATATATATATATATATATATACTAAATATGAAATACCATAACATTACCTAGTAAGGCCCTTATTTGACTGCTTTACCTGATTAGGATGCCATATATAGTACCATACTTTTACCCAGCGTTACA
>JABFPM010000952.1:0-23566 GCA_022817325.1 Idris sp. 1 HC-2018 | reverse complement strand
AAAAAAAAAAAAAAAAAAAAAAAAAAAAAAAAAATTCTAGATCTAACTAAATTATGATATCTATAATCGATTAGAAAAAAATACTTAAAACGCAAAGTCAGATGGAAGATTTCAGTTTTTGTTTTATGTAACACGTATGACATATTTTAGACACTTATTTTCAGACCAAATTTTCGTGTTTTTTGATAACTATGAAAGTTAATAATTTTTAAAAATTAATATTTTTGAACTGAAAGGTGATTTTGTCATCAATTTATATAAGTAGTTTATTCAACTTTGATATAAATATAATCTAAAAATAATTTTGAAATACAATATACTATATAATAGGTATACAATACTATACGAGTAATCATTTTTTATATATAAAAAAAGTTTAATTAGTAACTTAAGATGTAGAGTGAAGTGTGAATGTCAATATTATATATAAAATACGTTTTTCATAGCGACGTTGTAATTATATAAAAGTATGTCTGCACAATCACCGTGAATTCGTCTCGTGCAAAGGAATTTTGTACTTAAATCTTAGATGCGATTACGTTCTCTCAGTCCACAAATGTTTGTAATTATGTTAAAATAATTGTGTGTGACGATTTATTCATATAGTGAAGCTTGACAAAATTAATGAATAAAAACCTGCGTTCACTGGATTTTCATTTGTTTTTATTGAACATATAATTTTTTTATATTTTAAAACGAAAAGAACAAAAAATTATTATTTAAAGAAATAATTATTTCTTATAATTATTTTGTTGAAAATTGTTTAGCTCAGTTATTTTTTAAAAATGGTAAATTAAATTTTGTTTTTTATGTTTGTATTTTTAAGTGTAACAAAATTTTAATCGTAAAATTGAACTGAATCACGAAATTAAATTAAAATACTATTTTGCGAAATCTTCGTGACACTATAAGATGACTACTTCACCTTAATGCGATCATGTTAAGAGGATGCTAAAGCTGTACGTTTCACGTAGATAATGGCTTTTGTAATAATAATAAAATTGGATGTAATTCTTTGAAGTAAAAAGCACACGTCAATCCTCTAACGTCTTGTTGAAAGTATACAAGATTTCGCAATAAGTTTACTTATGAAATTCTGTGATTTTTTGCATCAGAAAAATCGTCACCAGCTTTGAATGTTTTTGTGTATAATAAATAATAAGACCTTGTGAATTGTCATGACTTTTATAACTAAAATTCACAAACAGGAAATGTTATTTGAAAAATAAAGTCAATTGTGTTTCAAGGATTTTTCTTGACAAATTTCTTTCATGAAACTTTAATTGATTTTAATTATTTAATTTTTGTTGTTCTTTTTTTAAATATTATGTTTTTTCTTTTATAATTCATTGCAAAAGATTGAACTTCTAAAAACAGACCAATCAAGAAAAAATGTATTTTTAAATTAATGTATTTTAGCTTTCAAAATGATAGTTGTTTTGAAGATAAGAGCTTATTTTTTGTACATTATTTTTAGAAATCAATAGATATATTAAATTTTTAGTCATTTTAATGGCTATTGGCTCACAAAGAACTTACTTTTAAACTTAGCATTCTTATCTTAATACCTTTGTTTGGATATCTGTTTCTTAAAAAATTGACCAATAGCAGGCCCACGTTTTAGGGGCTTGACCCGCAGGTATTTAAATGATTTAGTAAGAAGGATCGTTCAGTACTTTTCCTTGAACTATTTTCAGGAGATATTCTTCAATATTAAATTTCCATAAATGTAAAAACCCGTTTTACCATTCTTAGAAATTTGTTTTCGAATATTCACGTTGTTTCTTAATTTTGACAAATGAAGTAAAATAAAATAAAATATAATAGAAGAAAAAATCACAGAAGGCGTAAAAAATGTTTGATAAATTAATTTAAATGTTAACAATTTTAACAATTAATTTTTGTAGACTTCAAATTAGCTAATGTCCTTGCATTTTAATGCAAATTTTGTAATCACAAAAGAATTTCAAGAGGTTGATCTGTAGAAAGGGAAACTAAGATTGATGGCTCGACCCCTGTTCAAAGTCCATGTCTCAATAAATGAGGATATTGCATCATTTTCAAAACTAGTATCCCGTTTGGTCCATCTATTACGTAACAAATATGTGACGTGGTTAACATATTCATACGTAGTTGGGGGCTCGACCGATGTGTACGACGATGACATCGTTTCACTATTTATACACTAATAAAGTTATCTGCTTTCATTTTACCGTGATAATATGATTATTTTTTTTAGTTATTTCGACACGCTATTAAGTAATTATAATATCGTGAAAATAATGGCAAATACAAAATTGTGTAAAACTCTTCACTATCAAATTTTTAAGCGTAAAATTTTCCGATTCATTCAAACAATTATTTTTATATGAAAATATATAAGTTTTTAATGTTTTCTACTTTTATCAGTCTAGTAAACAAAAACCAGTTGGAACCCACGACTAGATTAGTCGGTTTTAATAAATTTCAGAACATTTTGTATCTAATTTTGTCTTGAAAATTACTGAACTGTAGTTGTTTTTTCAAGTTTATTATATTTATTTTAATTAAGTATTCATAAAAAAAACGATCATTTTATTATAGTTGTGTCTGCGTTATGTTTTTCTGGAATAATATTACTCAACTCACGGAAACCAATCGCGATCCCCTGCGATGTTTTGTATTACAAAATCTTTTATCTGTTAAACTTTAACCTTCAGACTTCTAACTCATTCTTTGTGATTAATTTGATTATTTGTTCGGTTTATGATTGAATTTGTACACACACATAAGGCATATATATCAGTCATATGTATATATCAATAATATGCATTTATTTTTAAATTTTTAATTCGAAAAATCTAAAATAATCAAACTTTATTTTACATTAAAAACATGATTTTTTGGTTGAACTGTTTAATGATATAGAAATAGTCATACATTAAAAGAAACAATAAATCAGATTTAATATTTAATTTTTAAATTATGCGTAAAAATTAAAAAGCAGCAATAGTTTATTTTGTTGTAAGTTGTAAAGACATTTTTAACATATTTTACAACAAAATTTAACTTGATTGTTTTGTAGATGAATTCTATACATTCTATACGTCGAAACCAATATTTGTTGGTCAAAATTTATTGAATGAAACCTATTATAGTAAACAAGCAAGATTACATGTTGTTTTAGCAAGAAAAAAATTATAACAGTTTAAATACAAAACTAGTGTACGAATAACAAGAAACAAAGTTATTTCGTTTTTGTTAAATTGTTTTACATTTAATATAATAATTTTTAAAAAAATAAAAAATCTTTAAAGAAATAACTTGTTAATTAAATTAACTTGTTATGTCTAAGAACATAATCATCTCATTTAAAGAATAGATCAAGTGTTAGATCATGTTATTACACATTTGCACTTTTACACGTGGGATCGAAACTCGTACTTTCATCTATAGAAAGAGACTTTGTACCAGACTCAACCGGACTGACTTGATATTTTTATGTCCTGAAACAGGCATGTCTTTCAATACATGCAATACCATTTATGACTTTACACAAATTAATCAAACACTTGTTTACTGGATTGATTTTCGTAAACATTGATTTTAATAAATTAATTAAATTAAAAAATAAGTAATTTTTTTGTCTACAAATTCAAAGTTTTAAAATGTATATCTTAATAAAATATGATGCAGTTCAAATTCTGCAGACATTCGAAAGAAGAAATTAAATGCTTGTTTTCAAAATTTATTTTGGATTTTTATAAATTATCTTATTGAATTATTATATAATTTATTTATAATAAAAAAAATTTTTATAACTTTTCTGTTTCTTCTGTAATAATAAACTGCTTCTTTTATAAGTTTATATCGATAATACATATTTTCTATTATGAAAAATAAAATTTTTTCTTTGAAGTATGACGTTCTTTAACTTTTAATTAGTGCTTAATGATAACTAATAAGAATTAAATTAGTTTTTTTATCAAACACTTTGTTTTACAATTGTAATAAAAGAAAAATGAATTGCTAATTATGATAAAAAATATGTGATTTTAAATAAAAGATATAAATATTAAGTTTTTCATAACTTATGTTATTTTAGTGTTAATTGTATTAAAACTATTAATTATTAATTAACCCTAAAATACTTTTTTTCACTTGAATGTTTAAATCAACAATGTTCTTTGATGAATATTATTTTATTGATTTTACAACTTTTTTAAATATCACTGTGAGATTTTATTCATTATAGTAAATTCAATAAATGAATTTATTATAATAAAAATTATACAAACAATATTTTTAATTTTCACAATTTTCACGTGAAAAATGAGCTGATAACGTAATCGAATAAAAGTCTTGTTTAATATGAATGGAGAATTTCGATGAACTCTTTTGAACTATCTATCATCTTTGACACTATTATCGTAATTGTTTATTCTTTAATTCACAATCAATAAAAAGTAAACAGACAACTGATTTTACAATAGAATTTTTTTATAATGAATCCTGCAATTGATATCAGATATTATGACAAATTTATCAATTTTTGTAATATTAAATTTCTCTTATCAGATATGTTTTTGCAAATTATTATTCAGGCAATTATGTTTATTTGAAAATGATAACTTTCTGTTCGATAAATTATTATGACGCAGCTCATTAGTTTGCGGTGCAATTTATATAATCACTGTAAACCATTTACACGATTTTCAATATAATCATTTGCAAACTAACAATTTCATCTACTCAACAAAATAATGTGCTTTATAAAAGTTCAAAGTTTAGAGTACAAACCATACGTACTTTGTTCATTTGAAATCGATTCAATCTAGATTTTATTTATACATTTTAGATAATTTTTTTACTACACCAAATGATTTTTTAATTGAACTTTTTTTTCTTTATTTATAGTAAACATTTTTTACATAAAACTTTGTATCATTAGTTTGTTAACTTTATATTTTATATTTAAACCACATTTAAACCAAAATAATAATACTTTTTTTTACAACATAAACTTTATTAAAAATGAAATACTTGTATAATGCATTTACAATGTTTTTCCCTTTTTTGTACAAAAAGTCATTCAGTTTTATGCTACTCAAGTAAAGTGAATTTTAATACGTACATGTGTTCTGAATTTGAATATTAAATATTATTAACTCTTTAAGAGCACAATGGTTCACTTTTTATATTATAATTGTAGCTATAATGTTATGTTTCATGTAATTTTAGAACCATCACCGTTATTATAAAATATTCTTTGCATATATTAATTTGAAGCTGCACAAAAACAATAATTTTTCGAAGGATATGTAAAATATTAATTTTAATATTTCAATTTTTTATTTATAATTGTTTTTATATCATTTTTATAAATAATATTTGTTACACAAAGTTACAATTTTATACCTATTAAATTTTGTACTCCAATTTAATTAATTTTTTGAAGTAAATGTATTGAAACAAATTACAACGTCGTAATTAAATGAAATCATCGCATAAACAAATTGGCACTGGGCACTTTGATCCGTTGCCATCTATTTCGTCAATAAATCGATTTTAAATTACGTCTTGCAAGTGAGTCATACATTACAATGTTATTTTTTTCAGTTATACATTTTTTTAATACATTGTTTACCTAAGAGAAAATTAATTCTCACAATATTCTTCAAAAAGTTGAATTTTATTTTTTCTGTTATAAAGTTGTTTCTGAGCACATTGCATCACAGTCTGGTATGAGCAAGTTTGAATTTCTTACAAATCTTTTCAAACACTTATTTACACATTAAATTTTAACTGTAACTTAACTTAAGTTTTTTGTTTTCATTTGAATATTAGAAAATAAATTTTTTTATACAATTGTTACACCTTCTTTCTTATAGCGGATCGACAAAATTGTTGTAACTGATTACTTGAAACATTCATTATTTTTATTAAGTATTTCAAGTTTATCTTTATTTAATTTCACTTACCTTTCTTCTTTCAATTCTTAAGTTATATTTATATAATTAATATTTTTTGAATCTGACGTGGTCTATTCAAAGTTAATCAGGGTAAAATAAAAATACCATTCTTTTCACCGAACTTTTTTTAATGAGAATATTTTTAGTTTGCTTAGAGATAAGCAGATCTGTATCTCTTTTTTCCACTTCGACTTTTATCCAAAAGTATTCTCTCATTGGAATCTGTATAGTTAAAATATTGTTCTAAATTTCATCTTCAAAAGGTATATTAATAGAAATGATTTTTTTCAAATTATCTGCAAAAATGTTTCTTATTTAAATATTTTCATTGTACTATACTTTTTTAATTGATTGATGTTGATATGCAAAATAATTTCATGTGATAAAATTTCTTGAAAGATAAGTTAATCATTAAAGCAAATAATTTAATAACATTAATAAACAAATAAAAATACTTTGTAAACAACTCATTCGATATTCACTTTTACAAGAGAAAGTTGTAGAAAGTACCCTCAGATTGCCACCCCCACTATACATTAAAAACAATTTTTCATATTGCAATACCTCCCGCAAACATTCCAAGACAATTGAAATCATTGCTTAATCATGTTTGTGTCAGATAAAATAAGCGTTCACGTGATATTCTTATTTGCAAATTTAACAACTATTATGTATACAATTAAGTGAAATATTCGTAACTTTTCTAGACCCCAGGTAAATAATAATTCTAATTCTAGAAACAGTCATTATAAAACTTTATTTAATGGATAAGAAAGTGATCTCTCTGGAACAATGACTCGGAGTAAATAACAAAAGGGAGCACTTAAGAAATTTTATCTGCTGCTTCTGATATCTCGGTTACTCGTGTAGAAGCCAAGTGTCACAAATAACAGTGTTTCAGTGCAAGTTCGCAGATAGCGGAAGACACAGCTTCACAAAATAAACGCCAACGAGTCCGGGTTGATATATAAAACAGGCCGGTCTGAAACTTGATTACCAAGTGAGAGAGCTCTTTTCAACCAGACACCGGCCAAACCTGATAGAAAGTGACAGTGGAATTGAGAGTTGTCAGTCGCTGGACCATAGTACGCTACAGTCGTGATGCGTAAAGAGCACTTTTGTTAGTGCTTGTGGCCGATTCATCTTGGTGTCATAGGTCCGGCATGTGTCAAACGCCCCCACCATTCGGAGCATCGACCAACCAGCCGGAACAATTTTCCAAAATCACGCCTACACTTTTCCAAACTCTGGTATAAATAGTGCTCTCAAATCAAGCGGTCAATATGCCTACAATCAGATGGATAGAAAAAGGTCTCCTGCAATTGTCAACTGGAGGAAAACAGTGGTCCAATTTTGGAACCACCAGGCGTACGTTTGCCGAGCTTTATCGTACGAGGAACAGGACTACCGTTAAGTGCAGTCAGAGCACACTTTTTGCTATTCGAGTTTCAAACTGTCAGAGGGCTGCCAGTTTTTCACTTTTATCCTGTTCAAAAGAAGCCAGGATGCCGTCTTCTGTGGAATTACTTTACCCCTCGTGAGTTTTGTTCAAATGATATTTTCTATGAAAAAAAGAGTGATTTTCTCAACTCAAGTCGAATTTTTACCAAATTTAATCATTCAAATTGTACACTTACTTTTGAAAAAAGTAAATATTTCAAAAAATAGACAAACTACAAAAATAATTAGTAAGATTTCTTTTAAATTATTAAAACAATTATTATTATTAAACAAATTAATTTTATTAAAAGAAGACAAGTTAATTTAAGAAGTTCGAGTGGTATTTTTATTCATATTTTGTGATAGATAAGACATTACAATAATTAATTTATACTTTTAAAAGTCATTTTCTATATTTTTCTGTACTTTATTAATTATTATTTTATCATTTAAAATTGAATCGAAGAACAATAATCACAATAATTGAAACATTATTAACAAATGATATCCGCAATAAATTATTGTTAAACGCTAATTGACAGCTTGTACAAGACAAATTAAAATAAGAAAAAATATTTAAAACTGAAACAAAAGATGAAAAATTAATAACAAGATTAATAATAACAAAATAAAAGCTTTTTAATAATAATGATAACAATATATATATAAATGATAATTTTAAGCTTAAATTGTTATTTTACACTAAACGTGTTTAAATGGTAATCTTAATCTAAAGCAATTTTAAAATTGAATAAAAAAAATTATGATAAAATTAAAGATAACAATTTGAAATGTGATATCAAACTAGTTATCTGTAGATTATTACAATTTTTTAATATAGTATTTCAAAATAAGTATCTCATTTGATGTATAGAAATGAAATATTTATTTTGATTTTATAATTAATATCTACATTTTCTGTTAATAATTATTGTGTTTATTTATTTCAGGGTGGTGGATTTCATGAGAAACAATCATGCGAGCATGTCGATAGACGCAAAGGTACAGGTGCAAAATCGTATTGCAGATAAGCCAATCATCGGCCACTTTAATGGGGCCCTATCGCCGAAAGTGCGCTCGTACATTGAGGAGTGCATTAAACTGTGTCAACCGGATGATGTTTACATCTGCAATGGAAGCAAAGATGAATGCGTCGAACTGCTCGATGTTCTTGAGCGTCAAGGAACCATAGAACGACTTTCAAAATACGATAATTGGTAACTAACAATAAAATTATAATTATATTTTTGTAATTAAAATATATTCTTTGTGATTACAAAATGTTTCTTTGTAGCTGGTTGGCAAGAACGAATCCTGCAGATGTAGCCCGTGTCGAAAGCCGAACGTTTATCAGTACAAATTCTCAAAATGACACCGTTCCTACCCCTCGACTTGGTGTCAAAGGCACTCTGGGCAACTGGATATCCCCGAGTGACATGAACAAGGCAATTGTTGACCGATTTCCGGGTTGTATGAAAGGTATTAAAATAAAAAATCAATTGAATAGATAGTATTTGAATTGAAAATAAATATATTTTCTCGTTAGGAAAAAAATCGTACTCAACTTGGAAAAATCTAGTTTCACGTTGGTAGTCCTTCGGGCTACCAACCTAAAACTAGTTTTTTTTTTAGTTCTTCGTTAAGTAATATACTATTAAATTAATATGGTATTTTAATAATCAACAAATTATTAAATAGTCAATAAAAAGTCAATCCTTAAATTAATTAGATAGTATTTGAATTGAAACAAATGTATTTAAATTGAATATATGATAATAAAAAAAATTATTCAACAGGTCGAACGATGTATGTGATACCCTTCAGTATGGGGCCAGTTGGATCTCCTCTCTCGAAAATTGGGATTGAAATAACAGACTCGGCCTATGTTGTCTGCTCGATGAGAAAAATGACCAGAATTGGAACCAAAGTTTTAGAAGCACTGAAAAGTGACGATTTTGTCAAGTGTCTTCATTCTGTCGGGAGTCCTGCCGAAGGCTCGAAGGTCACCGTGAATGACACCTGGCCCTGCGACCCTGAACGAACCATTATTCTACACCGACCTGCTAATAATGAAATAGTTTCCTACGGAAGTGGTTATGGAGGCAATTCTCTGCTTGGCAAAAAGTGCTTTGCTCTGAGAATTGGCTCGACCATTGCTAGAAATGAAGGATGGCTTGCTGAACATATGCTTGTAAGTTTCCATTTTCAAATTGTACTAAAAAGAAAAACAAGCTTTTTATATTTTAAAAGATTCCAGACATGAATATAAAGTACAGCAATTTAACTGTAAAGACAAATTAAGAAACATGATTAAATCAAATTATTTTTTTTAGATTCTGGGCATCACGAATCCTAAAGGAAAAAAAAGATACATCGCTGCAGCTTTCCCAAGTGCTTGTGGCAAAACGAATCTGGCGATGATGCAGCCAACTTTACCTGGATACAAAGTTGAATGTGTGGGCGACGACATCGCGTGGATGAAATTCGACAAAGAAGGCAGACTGAGAGCAATCAATCCGGAATTTGGATTTTTCGGCGTGGCTCCAGGTACCAACACTGCTACCAATCCGAACGCGATGAAAATGATCTTTTCCAACACGATTTTCACGAATGTTGCTAAGACCAATGACGGGGGTGTCTTCTGGGAGGGAATGGAGAAAGAAATCAGCGACAATGTTGAGGTAAAGGATCTTTCCCAGCTTTTATTTCATATTTAAATAATTTTTTCTCTTTTTAATCGAATTATCTAGCAGTCGTATTATGTAAACATTTTTTACGTTTCTCACGAATTTGTGACAAAATTTTAAATGTATTTATACGTCAAAATTGTTCTAAATTGTTGAATCGAAATTGTCATTAATCATATTTTCCGAACCAACAATTTAGATCAATTTTGACAAAGTATAAATATACAATTGAAAATATTTTTCATAAACCCGTGAGAAAAAAATTGAAATTTCTAGTCGATAATATAAAAATACATTTTATTTCATTTTTATTTATATAAAATGGGTCTATAATGAACTTTTGTTTTAGATCACTGATTGGCACAATAAACCTTGGACTAGGGGTTCAAAAACCCCTGCAGCGCATCCCAACTCTAGATTTTGTACCCCCTTGGAGCAGTGTCCCATTTTGGACCCACTCTGGGAAGATCCACAGGGTGTTCCCATTGACGCCATTTTATTCGGGGGGCGCAGACCGGAAGGAGTTCCTCTGATATATCAAGCCAGAAACTGGCAGCACGGTGTTTTCATTGGGGCCTCCATGAGATCAGAAGCAACTGCAGCTGCCGAGCATAAAGTGAGATTCAGTTTAATTTGTATGATTTTAAATTTTCATTTTAAATTCGAAAATTTAAATTTATATTTTACATTTTTATTTTAAATTCATATTTGGTATTTATGAAATTTTAGGGAAAAGTGATCATGAATGATCCCTTCGCCATGAGACCGTTCTTTGGGTACAACTTCGGACATTATCTTCAACACTGGCTCAGTATGGAAAATGCCCCGAATGCCAAGTTGCCGTCAATATTTCATGTTAACTGGTTTAGAAAAAGCGGCGATGGAAAGTTCTTGTGGCCCGGATTTGGAGAGAATTGCCGAGTTCTAGATTGGATTTTGAGGAGAATTGACGGTGAGGATGCTGCTGTGGAATCGCCAATTGGTTTGTTACCGAAACCAGACTCGTTGAACTTGGATGGACTGAGCCAGCAGGTGGACATGCAGCAACTGTTTGACCTTCCGAAGGAATTTTGGCAAAAGGAGGTTGATGAATTGAAATGCTATCTTGATTCTCAAGTGGGAGACGATTTACCAAAGGCTATTGCTGCTGAGTTGGAAAATCTTGAAAAGAACATCAATAAGCTATAGTTTTGTATTTTTTTGTATTACTTGTTAAAAGGCTTTTATAATAAAATATTTTTGTAACATAAGCGTAATGATTTTTATTTCACATATAAAACCTTTTTTTATATTAACAAAGAAGTTTGGCAAATATCTAGACAACATAATTTTAAATTTCAAGAAACAACAAAACTTAAAGACATGTCAAATAAAAAATTAAATTAACATAATTGTTTAAAAAAATGAAATGAGAAATATATGTGGGTTAGTATTGTAATAAGACAGATATTAAGAAGCTATTTTTATTACTTCATATAATGTCGCAGAGTTTTTATGTTTTAAATATAAATAATTTGTCACAGCTTATATAGTTTTCTTTGGTTTGATAAATACAAAGTTAAAATACATTTTTTTTATTTTACAAAAATAACTTACTTGGCATGATTTTTAACAAAATTAATATTCAAGATTTAAAAAATAATGAACTAATTAAGGTTTTGGTATTCATTTATAGAATTCAATAAACACTCAAATTTAAGCAAAATGATCGGACCGATTGGACCATTTTTTTACGGATAGATTAACTGTTGTAATGATACTCGGACCAATGTTATTAAAAAATTATTTATAGTATAGTGTTCGTTATTTATATTTTATTGATATTCAAAATCTTTTTTATATACAATATTGAGTTGGACATTGAGAAAACATTTTTAAATATAATATTCAATCATAGCCTTCGCGCTTAACATAATTAGGCATTTGTTTAATATTTAATCCAACTTTTTACTTAGATTATTTACATCTTATTTATTCTAGTATTCACATGGTGAATGAAAATTCGGAGTAGTTTCTTCTCAAAGTAGTCGTACATTTTCACACGAGCTCTATAGCTAAAACAAAAAAAATAAAATTTTAGTATTATTTTATATATATTTTATATTTTTATTTTTTAAGTTAAATTCGATATATAAGACTGAAATTTGAAGTTAAAATTTATTCGTTAAAATAGAAATAAAATGTATTTTTCAATATAAAATCTCACGTTTTGAATCTTACAATATTTAAATGAAAAAAAATTCTATTTTTTGTAATAAAAATAAAATAAATTTATAATTAATTTTAACTTGTATGAGAATAAATTTCACTTTTAAATAATAAACTTTTAAAATTTAAATATTGTTTTATGTGAATACAATTTTTAATTTATTTATTTCGTTATAGCAATTTTATTTCATTAAATTATCAATATTTGTTGATCAATTAATTGATTTGAAATTGTATACAGAGTTCACTTTCCAAGTTTAATTAAAGCTATTAATTTTTCTGATATTAGCCTACTACGGATAAAAATCGTGCTTCAAATCCACATAGACATTATTTCAATAAAGTAAATCATGAAATAATTATTATAACTTTACAAACAAGAACGGCTCCAGAATTAATTTAAAAGGAAATTTATTTATGCTTAGTATTTATATTTAGTTCAAGAATTATGGAAAAAATTACTTCGATTATAAAAGTTTTAGTATATTTAGTACAGTGAAATTTTTCTTATAAATAAATATGTGTAAGTGAAATTTAAAACCAAATAGAAAAAAAGTAATATAATAAAGCACAATTACGTTTTTATAACAGAATACATTTCATAGCTTCTAATTACAGATTTAAATTACATATTTTTGCAACGTATTTAGTAAAATATTAATTTAATACTGTGGCTCTGTGTAATTACAAAAATTTATATCAGAATACATACCCATTCAGCCTGTTATAAGTGATTCAATGCAGGGCCAGTGTCAATAACCGTTGTCGACATCCTTCCTATAAGCATGTGTGAGATTATTTAATAATAAAATAATGTTCGGTATACTGAACTCCTAGATAACAATATTGATCAACGTACAAGTAGTTGAAACTATTTGATCTTTTAATAAAACCGTCTATTTACTTTTCATTTGAATAGCAGAGTAAAATTATAGCTTTAATTTTTTTTTTATTATTTTAAGAAACAAATGTATGTACATTCAGTAAAAATTTAAAAGTTCATTTCGATTAAATATATTGTAACAAAAATTAACACAATTACCTGAAAGGCTACTTGATATAATTCCAGGTCTAAAGTTTCCTGTTAAAATTGTTAGTTTATAGATTATTTTATTAATTGTCTAAATTTCAAAAATTATTATATGAAACATATAAAATATGATTGAAATAAATGTATTCCCTTTTTATAGCAATTATGTATTGCTGTAAATAAAAAAAATCAAGTTTTGTTCAAATCTCATATGTTCAAATCGCATTTTTAATTTTTGTTCTGCTTTTATCACTTATGAAAAGAAAGTCGAATTGAATGATGCAGTGAAACAGTGCTGGAATGTGAAAAAGATAACCAGTTCATTATCCACCGACTGTTAAACTCATTTCCAATTGTAAACAATACTCAAATTGAAGCTGCAGAAAGCATAATAAATATAAAAATCAGAGATCGAGCTAAGTAGAAATCAAAGTGCCCTGTCATTATTTAATTATCTTTTTGCACATGACTTTATTTTTATACAATGCTTCCGTTCGTTCATTATTCTATTTAATGAGTTTTTAGTAGGGTGCATAGTTTTTTTTTCGCTTACCCTGTTGACTGTGACACAAATAGCATGTGAGTATATTTGCTGCTGACATTCGTCAGGCGCCGAACATATAATTAAAAGTTGAATTAAAACTCTTGAGTCTCAATAAAAAAAATTTAATTGAATTATAAGAAACTTAGTTGCGCAGAAAATAATTATCTTTTGATTATATCAATAAACAATTAAAATTGAAAACTTAGACAATTTCAATACAAAAATAAAATCACAGCTGCATTAATTTATCTTTTTTTCATACTATATATAAATTATTTTTTACAGACAAGATTATTCAAGTTTGAAAAAAGGCTGAAAACAAAAGGAAAGGAGAAATAAAACCTATAGAAATGTCAGAAATTTTTTGGAAAATCGCTAATTGGACAGTTTTTCTTTCGGTAGAAAATTTTAATAATTTTCTTAATTCTGGAATAGCTAAATTAAAAGTAAGTAAAAAAAAAACTTTTATTTTCAACACAGTTTCCTAGATATTTTGATAAAAAACATCAATTAAAAATTTATAAAAAATCCTTAAAAACTTGTTTAATGTATGCGTATTATACTAAATTTTTTCACAGCAGCAAACATTTCTTTTACATTTAATTTATTTCAAAGATTATACTTTCATGCAAATTTCTAAGTCCTATGAGCTAAAGTTAACTTAACATAAACACGAAAAGTGACAAATTTGTTAAACGAAAATATCCATGCAAATATGTAAACTTATTTGATGATATGAGAGTACACCCACACGCTCACAGCCAAATAACACTTACAATTATGAAAATAGTGTACAGAAATGAATAAAATCCAAATTTAATGATAAAACTCTCAGTTGAGAAATGATTCGTTATGAGTTTATGTTATTTCACCCCTGGAACAGTACAAATTGATCGGAGATGTTGTTGAGGTCTGTGCAGTTTTTTTTAGGTATCTTCTCTGCTGTCCAATAATTTCAACAGGCTGGATCGCTGGTGATTTTCATTTAAGTGTAAAAATGATATCGAAGGTGTAGGCAATATTTCCGCTTTTAAATTTTGTATAATAATTTAAATTTTATTGATCTTTTAAGAGAGATTGTTTGCAATAAAATAAAATTATTTCTACAATTGAAAAATGTTGAGATTAAACTGCGAAGTATTTCAAGCATTAATATCGATAATTCATTAAGAACTTCTATCAATTTCTTTTTCTAAGAATTACTCTTCAAAGTATAATACGCATATTTCTTACCATTAATTAGGCTTTACATTTGATTGATTTTGCGATTAGCTATTATGAATATTTAATAAGATTCTTTTGTATCTTGATTAATAAAATTATTATCCAATTAATTAATAAAAAGTTATTTAGTAAGTTAACAACTGATGAAATGAAAAGTCACTAAAAATTATTAACTTGCAGTAATAAATAGAAATATAACTGGGAAAATATTTCCTTTAGAAGGAATTTGGTTATAACGATACTTAACAAATATTTTACGGAACTGAAATCAAAATATAAAAGTGCTTCTGCTTGTAATCATAAAAATTTAATATTATTGTGATAAAATAAGCTTGCATTGCACCAAGTGAATTTTCATTTTAAAATCCTATAAATATTTTATTGAAAAATACTAAAGCAAAAAAAACCTATGAAAATATGAGAATATAAATAATAAATCTTGTAATATTGTGGAGAAAAATGCAGTCATTTATTCTCTAAAGGAAGCTACATAAAAATGGTTCAGAACGGATATTGTCATAATAAGAGATGACAGGTTTGATCATTACAAGAATATATTCCTAGCATAACACCCCTAATTTTATTTCTACCTGTATCGTTATCGGGAAAAAATCCATTCAAGTAAGTCAGTGCTGTTAAATTTGTAAGTTCAAATCGTATTGGAAGATAAACTCGTACTAGAAAAAAAATGTTATACAAAAATCGATGTGGATTAAAATAAAACCTTAATTTGCAATGAATTATAAAAAATTAAAAGAAAGAATAGATAATTTTTTATGTAATGATTTTTTTATTTATTTCAAGTTTTTCTATTAAATTATTATATCAAGTAGCTTTCAGTTAATTTGTTTCAATTCGTCATTAATTAGTATTATTTACTATTTTTATAAGAAAAATTATTTTTGTTACCATTAAAAATAGTTGTTTATTGTAAATAAATACACGATAATAAAAATTATACTGTGAAAGAATGAAATTTCAATAAGCTAAATTTTAAATTTAACATGTCTACAAAATGGGCATTAGCTAAATCATGCAAATTATTATTTTAATATTAATATATTATAGTAATAAAAGTGGCATGCATATTAAACGAGTCAATTTTAAATGTTTTTTAAATTAGTACTTTTTTTTAAGATTTATAAGAATGTTAACAGAATTTTTATGTAATATATATAATAGAGTAAATTTTATTCTGCATGAAGTCTGCAATTTTGACGTTTGTGTAATAAACGGCTGTAAAAGTTTAATTCAAATTTTCAAATTTGAAATGACAGTTATTCAACATTCAAAAGTTCAACAAAATGACAGATATTTATATTATTACAGAAAATGAATTTATTAATTAAACCAGTTATTCAAAGTTATTACTTTTTTCTGATATAATAAGCATAATTTTCATCCAAATATCATGAAAAGTACTGAGTTATGAAAACGAATGTAAATTATTTTAACAATGTAATAATTGAAAATTGGATTATCTGAAACAATTTACGTACATAAATACGAACAGAAATTGTGTTAATCAATTGTAATAAATATATTTCAATCGAATTTCATACTCAATTTAATCTTCGCGCAAAATGTTTCATCTATACACGATAATTACTCTTCAATGTTGAATAGTCGAGATTCACTATAGAGAAACTAATAAGACTTTTAAAAAAAATGATCTATTTAATAAAAACTGAAATAAAATCTAGTGACGTTTCTGTTATTAAATAAAAAAGGTTTTTGTTAAGAATTAATTATCGATCTAAAAGTAAAGAAATCAATAAATAACAATAAAACTTTGTATTTAATCAGCACATTTAATATTATATTTTTTTCATTTATCCATATAACACTTACAACATTAATAACTTAATAAAAAAGTGTGTACAAGTGTACTTAATCCTCGGTTCTTTTTTATCATTATCTTTAACCGAGAATCAAATACAAAGAAAATGCGTAAAAGTTATTTTAGTAATAAAAAATTTTCATAAGTAAAATGTATGCAAATAATTTAGGATAAACTTTATAAATTGATATTGTTTTGTTTAACTCTTTTAAATACATTCAATTTAATTGATTATATTTTTACTGATTTTATTACATTACGAGTTAAACAGCGTTTGTTTCAGTCGGTTGTTTGTCATTCATTGTTTCGAGCTCGTAACTAGATTCACTTCTAGGTGTCGTAGAATTTGTTATAGGAATAATATCCATAGACGCAGACATACCATTACGTGATGATCTACTTGTTAGGTACGGATTCCGCCGAGACGTCAACGTCTCTGCTCTATTATTTATTGTTCGAAGGTACTTTCGAACGCAAGGTAAACAAATAAAGCATTTTAAAAATCCTTTTCTAAATCTGAAACAAAAAGAACGGTGAAAAGCTGTTAATCAATCTATTTTTCATTTCACCCTCATGAAGTTTGGAACCTAACAAACTAACTTTTGAGGGTAATTAATCACCGATAGGCTAATTAATGAGCAAATGTGTTTACACCAATTACTGTTTTTATAATACAAAATTGTTTATGATTATCGTGTTAGAGAATAGTTGCATATTAATGACTACTAATGAATGCAAAATTAAATATTGTAAATAAGTTTAATTAGAATTAAAATACTTGGAAGTTTGGCCTTCCATTTTGATATTTAATAAATTGGTCAATAAGCTGCAGAGTAAATTGAAAAAGTCAACTTTTATCTTCTCGATATGTCACTCGAAATGGAATTTACATGTTCACATCAAAACTTAAGCGTATGAGTGGTTGGAACGAAGATCTCGAATTTATAAATGTTTTTTTCGTACAAAATGGTTTTCTTGGATAAGAACTCAGTAAATGCTGTAAATCTATAAAATGTTTGCAGCAAGCTGGTTAAAATGTTTTTTTTAGTTTTCAAACATTATTTGTTATTGAAAAATTATTTAAACTATTAATTTTTAAGATTTTGCGTTATTAAAATTTTTGGATCAAATTAAGACTTTCATTTACATTCATTAAATCAGAATGAAACGTTAATTTGATTCAAGTAAATGGGTTAAAACTTTTGAGAGTGTGCGCAAACACAGGAAACTTTGAGGATTGTCACGTCAAAAGTGGCGCACCTAACATAATGCCCTTAAATCACTACAATAACGTCGAGTAAGTTAAAGTCTTCCGCTAATATACGAATAGTATTTAGTTATAAAATATAATACAATTTTATACTGTTTTTTAATTTATATTCTATTGCTGAATAAAAATTTTATACCAAAATTGAAATCCAAAAATAAACTTGTTAAATTGTTCAAGAAATAAAACTTGAAAACTGAAAGAGTTTTATTTCTTATCACTTAAAGTCATTATCTTTTAAATAGATTAAACTTGAGTAGAAAGATTTGATTAGAGATTTAATTAAGGTTAAATTGAATCTTGGAATATGCAATTTTATTTGCATACTTTATTTAAAAAATTATTAGTAAGATATATTGTAACATTTATAAATTATTTACTTTTCTATTTTACTGACTATGACAGTTGTTCGACCGAAATATTGATTTTAATGTTTCATTAGACCGATAGGAAAATCTTGAACTTTCTGGAAAGTACAGTAATTTGTATCATTTAAATTCGAGCGGATTTATTGTAATACGTTGCGTAGATTTCATTACGCAACATACGTTGCGTACATTCAACAATGTTGCATCCCTGTACTCGCGATAACGTTGTTAGTTATATAAAATTATAAGAGTACATGTATTTAAACAAAGTTTATTGACAACTTAACGACGATGAAATTATTGTATTAATATTAATTTGTGACATTTATCCAAGATATTTTATTTGATTTTGTATATATTATTTTAATTTAAATGTAAAGAGAAATTTATAAATGTGAGATATTAATTAATCTATTACTCTTTTAAAAATATTTTAAAAAATTTCGGTGAATGATAATTAGCTTTATTTAATCGAATGAATGGTGCGAGTCAACTTTTCGTATGTGTGTGAATATTTTTTTTTTTTTTTTTTTGAATTGTTATAAACAATTAATAGACGAAAGTTGACAATTTGTATAATTCAGTTATGATATTATTTAAATGTTTGTAGTTGGGTTTTTGTACGGTACCACAACAAGACTGTATCTATTATAATATAAAATCTATTATAATATTTATTTTTTGACAATTTTCACGCCAAGTTTGGATGAATGAACTTTGTGTCTGGGACAACGTGCTTTGAGACAAACTTTTGATGTGTGGGAAACATTTTGAATTATGATTGACGACCACCAATGATTGGAGTTATTGCAATTTTGGGTACCAGTTTTTGGAAGCGATAAGTCTTTTTTTTATTTTTATGATTATTTTATACCAAATGATTGTATCGATGTCCGCCCTTTTTTTGATGTAACAATTTAAAGTAATACATTCGTTTTTAGTTTTATAATTCATAATTTTTCCGGAGACATTATCATCTTTATACAATTTTAGTCGGTTGATCAACTCGAATGATTACATTTATCTTTTTAAGAAACAATTGTTTCGATTTCATTAAATTATATTATTATTTGATTATCTTTGACTCGATAATTTTGTAAAGTTTATAGAAATTAAATGATACCAATCTTTTAGGCAAAAAGCGAGTGTTCTGTTTATGAAATTAGAGTTATATTTTTATTCTCATTTTTATTAAATTTAATTCAATTAAAAAACAAAAGTTAGGTTTTTTTTTTTTTTGATTAATAATTAATTTATTTTTATATAAATATACTGACCTTAAATTCATGTAACAGTAAATAATTGGATTGTACATGCTGTTTGACATTGCTAACCAATAGATGAATAAATAAATTTCCTGTACTTTTTGCATTCGAAGGATTTGAGGGAAAATAACGGTGAGGATAAAATAACTTTGGAAGGGTAGCCAGCAAACAGCAAAGATTGTCACAACGACAATCATCATCTTGACAACCTGTAAAAAAATAAAATTCATTTAAAAAGGCAATAATTTATATTTATGATCAATCAAAAAATAATAAAAATTACTGTTTTAATAAAACTATTAATTAGAAAACTACATGTTTTTATTGATTAAATTACTAAATGTTAGCGAAAAGACAAATTATGACTTATTGATAATAAATATTTGTATTAGTGCCTATCCTGTTTACGGAATGTTTGAGGTAAAAAAAATTATTGTTAAAATGTACAATATTTGGTTGAAAATAATCACATTTTATTGACTGAAGAAAGGTTTTATAAGTTTCTGAGGCAACTTTCTTCTAATGTTTTCAATTGCATTGTATATTATCCAATATAGCAAATTACTTTTCTACTGGTTGAGACTATTGGATAAAGTATAGTTGAAATTCAATTTTATTAATCTAGATTATATAAAAATCGAACGAATACATCATAAAAATAAGTTTACTAGTTTCTTTTTTATTTATGAATCTCATGCAATATTTTTATTTGAGTTTATTATATTTATTTGCCTTAGGAAAAGTGATTTTAATACTAACAAACTTTTTTTATTACATGTTGAAACGCAAATAAAATTTATTGAATTGTTGAAAAAAATTGTGATCCTTTTGTAGTAAAGGACATCAGATTTCTTGGCGACAAAGTTTTATACATTTAATTAACCAAAATTGTTTTCAAATAAATTTCAAAAACAAAGTTTTCTTTGATAAAAACGATAATTAAAAATTCTACAAACTTATTAGATAATCGTAAAAATATAGTTTAATGTAAAATATGACTAATAAGCTAAGTGCACCATTTGTCGGTAAGGACCAGTTATATTATCAGCTTATGTGATAATTCAATGATTGAATACAAAAAAAATTCTGTTTAAAAATCTTAATATTTTCTGAACTAGCTTAATTTGGTGACGTGAAAAACAATCTTAAGGGGGGGAAATACAATTAGAGTGCTCAAAAGTAATAATTAATTTAAAATTGAAGGGAACAAGTAATAAATCGGAACATTTTATACTATTATTTTACATGTTAAAGGATCTTAACAAAAATTTTATATATGAAAAATTCTAAAAATAGAGGGCGTTATTGTTCTTGTAAGAGAAAGCGTTCGCCAAAAAGTTGTCAGACTGCGTGCACGATTGCATTCGTAATTTTGAAGCAATCTTCAATTTTTTTCCTCAATCAATAATGACATAATCTTCTATTTGAACTAAAAAATTATTAAAATAAAAAAAATGACTTTTTGAGACAACATTAAAAAAAAGTTCACGATTTTTCCTCAAAATGTTTGTTTGTTTTTTTTATTAATAGAAGTATATTTAATTTACATTTTTTACCATTTTTTAGTTCATGTAGAAGAGTTTTTCATTATCTAGAAGTGAAACAAAAATTGAAGATTGGTCAATTACTTTTTTAGTTATCGTGCACACAAATTGGAAAAACATAGTTCTGAGATAAACGCATTTAAAGATTGCAGGAGCAAATACCGAAGCGCTCGAACATGGACTCCGGGCGTCTGATGCGCTATCGTTCTATAGATCATATTTCCAAAACTACTTCGAATTTTTACTTAAAAATTCAACAACATATTCCTTTTGAGTCACAGATTCGATTTCTACAATAAAAAAAAATCAATTTTTTCATCGGTCTAAATGTATTTCCTCCCTTAACAGAACAGCTAAGGAATAGTGTAAGTTTTAAATTTATTTTTAAATTCATTCAAATTAATGTATATATAATAATAAAACAAAGTAACTAAACGGTATCTACTGAGATTAATTATTTATAAACGTTATCGGCTACTTTCCCGAATATACCAAAATCTCGAATCAGAAATCTCGAAGACTGTCTGAAATAAATGTGATTTTCTTGTACACTTTGTATATTAAATTTAATGGACTTAGATCGTACGTACAAGAAATTTATAAAACTTACATATCGAAGGTTAAGAAAATGTATAAGAAATTAATTGTACATGTACAAGGAATTTCAATGCACCATTCGTGAAACGAGTTTCCTGTACATGTACAAGAATTGTCTGTTTTTTGGGCTATAAAAACCAGAAGCAAGAAAGTTTTTTTCTCAATAAATTAAATTCCTGAATGAAATTCCGAAGTTTAAGAAATATGTATTTGAAATCACTAGACAAATATTATTTGTAAATAATAACTGTAGTTATTCTATTTTTTGCATAATCCAACAGCTAATAATTTACTATTATAACATGAACTCTGTACTTATGAAATTAAGCTCACTGACAGTAAAAAAAAGTTGTATATTGACTCAAGTTCAAGCATGGAAGCAAAAATTGTGTATATGGGTGCCAGGTTGGCTATATATGACTTCTGTATTATGTTATAACTTTTTTCTGATTGGTACAATATTGGTATAATATAGATAAAACATTTCATTCAATTTATTTTTTTTTTTATAAAATTAGTGTTAAAAGATATATCAGTATCCTGAACCACCCATGTTGGGTGCGATTGAGGTTGTACAGAATAATAGTGAATCAATTAGTTCACCCTGGTGGAAAAAAATGTCTGAAAAAGTCAGAAAATATCTGAAAATATCTGGAAAAAACTGAAAAGTCAGTTTTTTCAGCGTTTTTCGTATTCTATCAGTTTTTTTGCAAAGCAATAATATTGGTTTTTAGACATTTTTAGATCTGTTTAAACTTATTTTGAGCATTGTTCAGTTTTTACGAATTTTTTAGAGAACATTATAGCAAACCTTTATCGAAATATTTGGAAGAATTTAATCATAATAAATAACGATTTCCAATTTGTTGCTTAAGGGGACTGTAGACGATAATGGTTAAAATCGTCAATTTTCAACCGATCTTCATAAAATTTTGTTTCTGAATATCTATCAATGTATTGAAAATGAATTCTATTGAGATTAATGAAAAAAAAATATAAACAATATATTTGTTATTTACTTATGAAAAAAAGGCGTATTTTCCTCAAGTTTTTGGGAGTCCAATTTTCAACCGATTTTCATCTGACTCAGACGAAATTTTTCGGAATTCAATGGAGGAAAAAATTGTAGAACGGATTTTTAACATTTGATTTATTTTTTCAGCAATCTAAGATTTTGTAAAAAATTCTACACATTTGTTCTCCTTTAAATTCTGAACAGTTTGGTTTAAATAAGATGGAAATCGGTTGAGAATTAAGCTCCCAGGAACTTCGGGAAGTTGTAAAATTTTAAAAAATAAGTTTTCGAGAAAATCACATTTAAACTATAAACTTATGTTTATTTGTATAGAAGCTTAATTTTTTAATTTTAAAAAGATACAATTCTTATCCTGCAATTCCAGGACCGTAAGAAGGCTCTTCTTTCCTTTTTTTAGCATTTGCTTGACGTTTCTGTTGTTGTTTTTGACTTTTACGTGCGTTCAATAATTAAACATGCTAGCCTAATACAGTCAACTCTCGCTAATCCGGCTATTCCTTGCAGAAGGGTATGCCGGATCAGCGAAAATGCCGGATTACAGAAATTAGCTATATATTTCATTAAA
>JABFPM010000951.1:0-23580 GCA_022817325.1 Idris sp. 1 HC-2018 | reverse complement strand
AGCTCCCGCAATAAAAGGCATCCAAAGGCGGGACAGCGGTTGCGCCAAATTTGGTGCATTTGATGCCCCGTACGGGACGGTGTACGTCTTGTTTGCCGGAACGTATGACGTCTTAGCATTTAGTACATCGGCTGTACTATATAGGGCATCCGATGACCCAAAAAATTTTCCGTAATATGATAATACGTAATATATATGTAATTCCATAATATCTAAAATGACATCGATTTCGGCGCTTGCAGCGCCTCGATATGTAATATACTATTTCGAGATAATCGAAGTTGAAATCGAGGTTTAATTTGATTTGCTTTTTTAGTCAATGTAGTCCAATTTTTATATACAATTATCATTCAGCTATTCCAGGACGATACATTGCACCTGTTGCTTTTATTTTGCTTATTCTTTTTATAAGGTTCTATAAGTTTTAAACGACAAATCTCTAAACATAATAATTTTTTCACGATGTATTGCTTACTTTTTGTTTAACTTTTTCTTAATGATTTTGTTTTAAATTTTGTTGAATGTTTAAATAAAACAATTAATGTTATATATTTTTTTTGGTTATTAATAGTATATTACGCACCATGGGAGTTAAATTTGTTTTACTCCCGCGAGGAAAATTCGGCATTTTTTTGGCTCTTTTTCAAGCCGAAAAAGCTGCCGGGTTTTTCTCGCGAAGTTGAAACAATATTTTACTCCCAAGGAGCATATGATATTTTATGTCACGAGATTTCGACTAGAATGACATAAATAATATGTTTTTAAATAAAATTTAATTTCAAAGAAAATTTACCGGTAAACCGGTAAAGGCAATGTTTATTTACTGTTTACCGGTAAATGCAAAGTCCAGTAAAATTTCAATTCCTATTTATATGTGATATATAAGCAAAATTCATTATTTAAGAAAAAAAGGGCGTATTTGCGAGATGCTCGAGGTAATAACTCAGGTAGTTGTCGCCGTTTTACATTCCAGTTTTTTAATGTTTTTTCTGCTTATCTTGGCGTCGACGAATTACCGTTCGTCTTGATAGGGAAGAAATTTATTTTACTGATTATAAATATATTATTAACATTAATATTGAAGTTATATTTTAATATTAATTTGAAGCTGACATTAATTTGTAGATTTTAACTTTTAGATGTTAATGATGACTTTCATCTTTCACATTGATATGTAAACATTTTAAGACATTCGATAATATTTCATACTGATTATAAAATTTTATTAAGTTTTATTAGGTAAAGCGAGATATTTCGTCCGTATATTTCGAAAAAAGTAGCTTTCAGTTAAATCATGCTACAAATAAAAATTAAAATTTTCGAAAATTAAAGAAATTATTCAATTTCAAAGTTCAACTTTGCATTTTTGTATCATAATTACTCCAGTGCACCCTATATTCTTTCATACTTCAAATTTTTCAATTAGTTGAAAGTAAAATAGTGAAATAAAACTGAAATTATTAAAATATTAAATTTAGAAAATTACTAAATTTGGATTCAAAATTATAAAAAAAATTTAATGCAATATTTTTCAACATTACATACCCTCTTTATGCTGATGATTGTGTTTATGGTGATGATCTTCGTGGTGCCCATGTTTATGTTCTATAACAGTAAATGTTAATTAAAAATAACATAACTGAATCTCGGAATTAATCAAATATTTTCAACGTATGTATTAACCCTTTTATTTCCAGAAATGGATTTTCTAGGATTATAAATATATCAGTTATTCACAGAGTCTTTTCAAATCTAAAAACTAAAACCTATAACATAAGAGACATATAAATAAACTACCTTAAAGAAAACGTGAATGTATATCCAGAGATAAAACAAAGAGATACCACCACAATAACAAAATAATTTAATATATTTTCATTATAAAAAAAAATCATTAAAAAAAAGATTTATCATCCATTTTTATCTCGTATTGTTAGCAAATATTGTTAATGAAGATTAATATTTTTAATAGAACACATTTTAACACATCTGCATTTTTGAGATTTTTCTAATTTGAATGATTTTCAAGCTTTATATTTTGTATATTTAAGAACAAAACATTTCAAATATAATTGAAAATCATTCTTACACGTTTATTCGAATACCTCTTACACGTCAAAAACATCTAGCCATTGAGAACCATTTTAATAAAATTTACATTTATTTAAAGTGAATTTGTCTGAGGAGATACAATATGAAGAAAAGGGTTAAACAAAAATAATTAAAATAAAATAGAAAAAATTTTGCATTCATACCTTCGTGGTGCTTATGATGATGATCTTCGTGGTGACCGTGATGGTGTCCTATAACAGTTCACATTTCTAAGTTAATTTAGAAAACTTTCAATAGGAAAGTCTGGTTTGTGAACAGATAAAATAGTTTTATACACATATGATGGCCAAGTTTCTAAAACTTTTAACATTGAATATGATGAATTGAAAATTATGTTATATTATATATTTTTCTTAAAAACAATTAAAAAAGACATCATTCTTTTTTATTATTGGGTGAAAAATGAAAAAAGAAATTATAGATTACAAAATTACCTATCTTGTATTTTTAACAATTTAAAAACGTTACTGAAATACATTCAAATAAATTTCGCGTAAAAATTATAGACCATATACCGGAAAAAAATCGCGCAGAATATATTATGTGATTTTACATATTGAAATATAATTTTTTATTCTGTAAAATTACAGATAAACATAATTTAACGTAATAATGTTGTGATTTTATATTTGTTAACAAATTAATTTTCGCATTAAATAATTTATTTTAAATTACAAATGTATATACAATATTAATTCAGTTAATAAAAAACCTTGAGTAATAATTGTTTTAGTTTAAAATCACGAAATCAAGCAAAATTCTGAATATAAGAAATTTAAGTTAGATTGCCACATTTTTGTGACTCAGTATCATTTTTTAGACTGCTCACTTTCCAGACTTTTTTTCTGCAAACTTTCGTACATGTAAGGCCTCTTGCATGTATACAAATTAGTTTTATAAGGTAAGTTTTCTGCATGTAAAGTCACTTTATATACACGAAAAATGCTTTATATTTACGGAAGTTATGTCTTGCATATAACGTCACTTTATATGCACAAATAAACATGTTGTGTATATAAAGTTAATTTGTATACACGAAAAAGGTTTTATATGTACGGAAATTATGTGTCGTGCATATAAAATCAATTTACATACACGACAAATGCTTTATATGTTTAGTGTGAACAAATGAAGTTCACTTGTGTGTGTAAGGTAAAGTTTACATATACAGAAAAAACGAAAGAAACAAAAATCTGGAAAGTGAGCAGTCTGGAAATTATTACTGAGTCCATCAATGAGCTTTTATTTTCATAAACAAATGCGTTTTGGTTCGAAAAATTTCAGGAGCCACGTTTCTTCTAATTTTTTCTCCTTACAGCCCCATCAACGCGACTCATTAAAAGTTCTACTGTAGTGCATTTTCCGCTAAACTTCATTATAGCAACTAACATTTTTGTTTATATTTTTGTTCATTTATTTTGCTTTTTTGTGTTTAGTAATCTTATGTTAAGAATAATGTATTAAATGAAATAAAATGAAATTAGTGTGCACTTTGAGATTCCAATCTTATTAATTTGTCATTGAAAGGACTTTTCTTTCAATCTGGATTGATAATTTTTAAATTACATTGCATTTAAATGTTTTTTCAGATATATTAGCAGTAAAATTAATTTGGACTATTTTACGAATTCAAAGCAATTGAAGGCCCGGATGCAATAATCGGACTCGCGCGAGAACCCGAGCCTCGCGTTTTTCCAGATTGTGGGATTTTTATTAAAAAAATTGTTCAAATTAAATTTTAAAAAATACTACAATATTTAGCTTTAAAAGACGCATCTTTTCCCCATTCAAAATTTTTTTACATACAATATTTAATGAAATAAAAAATAAAAACGACATTTTTTTAAGCAATCAAATTCAATAGGTTTTTAACTTCAACTCGCGATAAATCTTGTAAATATCAACAGATTTACTTGAAAATTTTTTTGTAACTTAATTTTGAGTTACCGAAAACAGCAAAGTAATAATAACAAGTACATTTGAAAAAAATAAATTTTTTTAAATTTTAAAACGTAAGATCTGCATTTGTGCTCGGCGATTGTTCAAACAAAAAAGTATCGAGGGAAGTTTCGATTTGAAAAAACTTCAAGCGACAAAGTTGTTCGTTAATATGTGAAGAAGTTTTTTGGAAAGTTTCATGATAAAATAATTTAAACTTCAAAAGTTATAAACGTTTGTTTATAGTCGCGCAATGACGCGCGCGGCCCTGATTGTTGACATGAATCGACAGGCGAGCGGGTAACATTTAGAATATAATATTGGTTTTATATTTTATTTAAAAACTTTCATACATTATAATTGAAGAATTAATTTCACTTATTTAATATTCTTTTAATTTTGTATTAAAAAACCATTTTTTATTAAATTATATTCGATTATATTAATTTTTTTATTTTCAATAAACATTTTATTTTATTGAAAAAATTGTTTTTTTTAAGTTTAAATTATTTTATCATGAAACTTTCCAAAAAACTTCTTCACATATTAAAGAACAACTTTGTTCCGATTTAAAAACTAGATTCAAACTCTGTTGAATAACAACATTTTTTAATAGGTTTCCGGTTACTAGGTTTAATCGAGAAAGACAGTTTAAAGATTATTACTTATATGAACATAAAAAAGTTTCAAGAAATAAATTTGATGAAAATTATATGTGTCTATAGAAATAATATATCTTATGTTTTGTAACATGACATACCGTGCTTGTGTTCTTCGTGATGTTTGTGGTGATGATCTGAAATATTTAAACATTTTTATTAGGTACTTACTTTATAAAAAATTGAACATAAATAAAAAAATAGTATTTAAGGCAACACGTGAGTGAAAATTAAGGTGATTTTGTAAAAAAAAAGAAAAAAAACTAGAAGAAAGTTTTGAATCATTAATCTATGTACATAGATTTTCACTTGGTTAAAGAAATATTATAATATCACTAGAAAAACAAACGCGTTTTTTCATAAGATACTTTTGCCATCTTTTACCATGAAAAGATGTCTAAACGTCTTCAAATAAAATATTTGTTTTACCAGTGATCTTTGTCATTTTAAACGATATTTAAATTCTGTTGTATACAATTTATGTTCTATATAATTACGAATAATTTAAAAAAACAAAAAACATTGGAAGTAATTTGGATCAAAACTTGTTTCTCAAGAGCATTTTGAAAATGATCTATTTTTAGGCACCTATGTTTGGGTATTTATTTTTAAATAAAAATTATATATTTTATTAATATATGCCAATGCAATATCCTTATAACAGAATAAAATAGCTTTAAGGGGACATTTTACAGAAATAGCTAAAATCGCTGTTTTTCAATCAATTCACTTGATTTTTTTTATTTAATAGGTTTTATCTCATTAACGAACAAACGCACTCGATTCAATGATACAAATTATTTGTTTATTTATTAATTGTTAATGAACAATTAAAAAGGACCCGTTTTCGAATTGCTCCCGGGATCCCAATTTTCATCTGATTTTATTTTTTTTAAACTTTTCGTAATTGAAGACAAAAAAATTGTTAAACGGAATTTTGATACGTTACCTATTAAAATAGTTAGGTCCTGTCATGTAATAAGGTGTGTAAAAATCAACAAAATTACCGAAAATTAGGGTATTTTTTATGGTTTTCTTTATAATTTTGTTATTAAACAAAATATCAAATATCTGTCGAACAAATATGTGCTCTTATAAATGAGAAGACCTTAAAAAAATAAATAAATAAAATAATAAGCAATTCCGATGAAAATTGGGGTTCCGGGAACAATGTGAATTTATGGAGAAACATCAACCAAATTATGAAGATGTTTCACTTTGGAGCTCTAGTAATATGTTAACAAACTAAAAAATAACTAATTTTGGGTTGATTATTTATATATTTGCATATGTTTCATTGAATATTTTAAATCATTTAAAATCACAAAAACTAGGTTTGAAAAATGCTCGATTTTTCGTCATTTTGGTGTAGCGTGTCCCCTTAAATTCACGGTAAAATAACTAATTTGAATAGAAATTACAGTTTTTAACTTTTTCGCTTGCGTGTTCCCTTAAACCTTTATCATCGAGCATATCATATATGATGCAACAACTTTTTATTATGTTTGGGTTTATTTTTTACTAATTTTCAACTATTTATTTCACACAGATATTCTATGAAGATAGCACTATTAAACTATATAATTTGATTATGTAATTTTTAATTATATTATAATAATTTTACTCGTTTTATATTAAAAAAAGAGCCTTTTTAGAAAAGTTACAAATATGAAATATTCAATTATTAACAAAACTGTTACAAGTTATTTATACATTTAAACTAAATATCATCTTGTAGCTTGATGTCTAACAAACAATTTCATGTAACATAAACATAAATTTCATGGATATAAGGCAGCAAACTCTGTTGTATCATGATAAAATCGGCATACCGAACTAAATTTGTATAAAGATTTTCATCATTTTTTACATTACTAGAAGAGTCAGTGCATGCTTCGCGCGCTCTTCATATGATATGTGATATTTGTGATTTTAAATTTATATAATAAAGATAATTTTAGATGAGAACCCGAGTGGAAAAAAATGGTCTAGATGTGATATGGATCGAGTATAGATAACAATTTGGATTTAGTCTGGAGTAATAGTATAGTATGGAATTGGTATTTAAAGACAGTCAGCATATATATAATTTGCCAGTCTTCATTCATACTTAATTTGTATTCTCAAAAAAATATGGACACAATATAGATTTAGTATGGAAAACAGTCTGGATAAATTCTTAATCCATACTCAATCGATATTATCCAAAAAGTCTGGACTCAATATGGATTTAGTATTAATAAAATCCAAACATAAATAATGACTTATGTTTACAAGTTAAAAAAAAATTAGTTGCCATGAAATAGCAACTTCAAAAATAATTGTTCTTATCTATAGTTATAAGAACAAAGACAAAAATAAAAAGACATATTGCAATAATATTGCAATTAAAATAATATTCTTAGCATTGTAAGAACATGACGAATAAATTGCAAAGAACCAGAAACTCCAGGTAATCTTATACTTTTTTAGTGGCAATCGTTTTGTAAGTTGTTTCAATGTGTGAGCTATCTAACGGAAAAAACGAATTTTAATTATTTCTTAAAGACATATGTTGGGCAGTCGATAATAAGTTTATAATAATCAAGCAAGTAGCATAAAGTATAAGAACCTGAAGTACTGGTTCTTTGCGATTTATTCGCCATGGAAACGGAGTTGAGATGGTGCAGGAACGGAGAGCATGAGAACGTGGGTTCTCGCCAAACGGCGCGACGCACGTCCGAAGACGACTTCAATAACCAAAACTCACATACCTTTTGGAAAAATGAATTAAATAAAAACGAGCTTTGGCAGAGCCAACTTAAAAAACTATTACTGAATAATAAAAGAGAAGTAAAAAAAGGAACAAAGCGGAATCATTAACAAAACAGACAACTCGATTTCTAGACTCTATATTTAATTTATTTCATAGAAAAAGAGAAACTAAATTAACAAATCTAATTTATTTTATATTAAAGCGGGCATATAAGAGAGAGAGAGAGAGAGAGAGAGATTCGACTCGGTGAATGAATCGCTTCTTTCGCGACGCACAGGGCGTAATTGCTGGCCTTAAAGGGGTCAGCAAGCACAACGGGAATAGACTAACATTTTCGGGGGAGTCAGTGACGATTACGAGTTGGCGGAAAAACAGTATTTTTCGAAGCGGCGTCGGCGCTCCTCAGAAGTCAAAATTACATTAATCATGACGGTGGAGCACGCTCTCCGTCGCAAAAACTAGGGAGCAGTGCGCGCGCAGTGGCGCCGGCGCATTACGCCACTTACAGTCGATTTGCTCAATAACTGATTTTCGGCGCAATCAATGTCTTTTTTTTCTTTGTTCTTATACTTATAGATAAGAAACAATTACTTTGAAGTTGCTATTTCATTTTTTTTAACTTGTAAACATAAGTCATTATTTAAGTTTAGATTTCATTAATACTAAATCCATCTTGTGTCCAAACTTTTTGATTGATATGGGTTGAGTATGGATTAAGAATTTATCCAGACTGCTTTCCATACTAAATTCATATTGAGTTAATATGATTTTTTTATGAGTCGAAATAACTTTTTGAATAGTATGGACTGAGTATTGCTTAAGATTTTATCCAGACTATTTTCTATATTAAATCTATTTTGTATCCATACTTTTTTGAGAATACGGATTAATTAAGTATGGATGAAATCTGGCGAATTATGTTTACCCAGACTGTTTTGTATATACCAATTCCATACTATATCCAGTCTCATTGTTTCGTCTTTAAATGAATCCGGAAACAGCCTCCTGATGTAGACTTATTCTATATGTAGACTTTTATCCATATTGTATCAAGACTTACTCCAGACTAAATCCAGATTGTTATCCATACTCGATCCATATCACATCCAGACCATTTTTTTCACGTGGGAAACTTTTGATTTGTTACATTATTTTATATTAAAAAATAGATGAAAACCGATATATTTATTGCGGGAAACTCAGCAACAACACATATGAATTAATCAGCTGTCACCCTGCTGACAGTTCACTAGGGGCTAATTTCAGGCAACACATTGCTTTCGACAACTTCAGACTGTGATACACTTTATTTATATTGACTAGACTGATTAGAAAGTACAGTGCGCGCGAAGCGCCCACTTTTCATGATATCTGGTATTTGTGATTTAATACATTTTTATTTGAAATACCTTTCTTGTTCGTTAACTATTTTAATCTACCTCAAACTATTCGAAGATATTCTCAAAATTCAAATTAACAACTAATCAGAATGAGTTTAAGCGATGACGTTTGCTATGTTCAGGGTCCGATAAACTTTATTAAGATGATGATGAGATTGATGATTGATGATATTATTAATTAATTAATTATTAAATAAAAAATAAATATATAAATAAATACATATATATAATATAAATATAATATAATAATAATTATAATATTAATAATATAATATTGATGATGATTGATTGAATATCATACGTATATAATAGTTTGTATGTTAAAATTTATCTTTCGGATTATTTAATGTAAAATAATTCCTAGTATATTATCTAAAAATCAAGATAAATCAAATATTTTAATACCCTTTCGTTGTCGAATGTATCAAATACGACATAAATGACGTTTTATCAGAAAAATTAAACATTATGTATGAACAATTTTGTTCATTATTTTACTCGATCTTGAAGCACTTTAATAGAAGCAATTCCATATTAATTCACTTAGTCAAAATGTTGAGGTTCTTGTAATGGGTTGTAACAATTTTCACGGTTTTTTTAAAGTAAAAATAATAGAATTTTTCACTAAAATATAGTAATCTGCCCGAACAAATATCTGTAAATTTAAACGATCAACAAATATGTGATATTTTCAAATTTAATTGTATAACCGGAATCCAAAAATTCTACAAAATTGATACGTTTCGCCCCGCTTTTTTGTCTAGTAATCGTGTTAAGATTCTTCAGAAAGGTATATTCTGATAATTTAGAATTATCTTACATGATTTTAACATTTTGCAATTACAGGAAAAAATGAAAAACATGTAGATCTCACAGATGTAATTGAAGAAACACATTTACAAGCGAATAATATAAATATAAATAAAAAAAAAAAAATAAAATTGCATAAAAAGCGCAAAAATGCGAAAAACGGTTTTTTTTCAATTATATTTTAATATTATATTTTGTAGATGTTAATATTATATTTTTGAGATTTTGAAAAAAGTTGAATCCATAATTTTCATTAAAAAAAACCATGAGGTTACAGTCTATTATAAGAATCTCAGTTTTTTCTGACCCCAACATTGAGAGTTTTTTGGTATGGAATTGCCTTCAAGTACAAAATAATGATATGCTTTAGAAAATAATAAATCCGGCATTAAAGTGTTAATTTTACAGACCTTCTTTGTGTTCCTCTTTATGTTCGTGCTTATGATGATGGTGATGTCCGTGTTTGTGTCCATGTTTATGTCCTTCCTAAAGATTAAAAATGCAAAAATATTCATTAAACTCTTAAAGAAAAAACACCCAAAAATTTCGAATTTATTTTAATTTTGCACAAAGCATAACTCAATCATTTTTTACCGTAAATTTTTTTCATCGGAAGCTCAAAATACCCTCTTTTTATTCTTTACTTATCTTAGAATTAAACTGAAGTGTTGTGTGTAGAATACATAAAATTAAGTAACTAATTTTTCGTAATTATTATCAAATTTAAACTTATTTGCGGTGTTTTATCGAAATAAAATCGTTAACCGTGTTAAAAGCAAAAGGAAGCTTGTATTTTTCTAAACAACTTTTTAAGAAAAAATTGTTGGTTTAAATAAATTGTAAACAAAAATATCCTACAACACCTGCCATGAAAGTTCCAACTTCCGTCCCCGAAAAGCGGGTCGAAAGTCTTAGTTTCAGAATTGGGAAAAGCGAAACGAAAGGACTTTCGCGGGATGAAAGTTCTGTCTTCTAATCACCAAGCAAAATGTCATCCCTAATTATTCGTTGTATTCGGTGAATTCGATGCATCAATGCACTGATGCTTTAAAAAATTCATCGATGTTCATTGAAAAATCAGAGCATCAATGCATCGACTTATCTATTGTAGCGATGTAATAATGCTATATGTTCACTACAAACGCGCTTTTTTCAACAAGCACATGTTGAAATATTTCATAATTAAAGTCGATCCATACTCTGGTCTACTCACCGCTACATCTTAGATAGATAGATAAACTATATTCTTTAGCGTTCTCAGCTAGTTTTGGTTACAAAAAAATATAAATTTACAATTTGATTCGGATGAAGTTGGTCTTTGGGTGTAGGGGAAAAACGTGTATTATGGGTCGTCTAAGTTTATTTGTAAATATTTTAAAAAACATGCAAATTTTTTTTATTTCTTTAAGTTTGTTGATTAATTTGATTATTTTTACGTAAAATTCTGTTTATATATTTATCTAAAAAATTGATTAATTAATAAGTAATGTTGTTTGAAAAAAAGTGCAAAAGGCCCATAATATCTGACAGTTTCAAGACATGAATGTCTTATAATAGCTAACAATAATATTTTTAGAAATATAATATTCATTTTATAAAATGTTAAAGTAAATAGGTTTAAACATTTTTTATCGTTTATTAAAATAGACACATTTTCAGACAAAATTAAAATTAGTTGCACGTCGCAAGAAAAACATATATATTTTGATCGTAATTGGTGATGCAAGTATTATAACCTACATAAATGAAAATTAAAACCTCTTATTACTTTAATATAAATATACTTACAAAAGTGATGAATGTTTTAAATAACAAGATTTTGCTTGCAGATTCATTTAATATCTTCATTTTTTGTTTAATTTTATTATTTATTAATAATTAGACTGGGCCATAATACACGCTGTCCCATAATACCCGTTTCTCTCCTACTATATCAGACTTCAAAATTAATTATAAACAGACGAATTATAATAAATAATTAAAATAAATATATATAAAACATTAAAAGACGAACGAATAACTTAAATTAAATAAGAACGGACATGATAAATATTAAAATAAATATTCATAAATAAATAAAACATTTAAATAAATAAAAATAGATAATTAAAATCATGTCAAATAGTCTGCGATCTAAAATAATTCATTAATCGTCGTTTGAATGTATGCAAAGATGGCACATTCTTTAAATTCTCGAGGAGTTCTTTCAAAATTTTAAATCCTTTATATATTAAAATTTTTTGAGCACCGTAAAAAAGCAGAGCAAGATGATTGTTATGTCGAGCTACCCTTTCGCTCAAATCACCCACATTTTGCACCTTGTCGAAAAGTTCCAAAGCAACATCTCCGTTTTTCATTTTAAAAATTAAAATTAAAATATTTCGCTTTATTCGCTTGTCAATAATAAAAAAAGTTTCTAGTCTCTGCAAGTGTTTAGCATATTGCGCGTCGGAGTATAAATATTGCAGAGTAAGATTCTACGCATTGCTTTATTTTGTAACCGCTGTAATTTGTCTATTTCCTTAAGGTTGATGTAGAAAAGCTTTGTTGAGCAATATTCCATATGCGGAGCGATCAAGGTTTTGTAGATTAGGTTTCTTGTCCAGGGTCCGACAAAATTGCCAACTTTATTCAACAAACCCACTACTAAGAAGACCTTTTACATAGGCAACATGTTTCTTAAACCTCAGACATTCGTCAAGATATACACCGAGATATTTAATATCTCGTATCCTCGCGATAATATCATCTTTATATCGAATTGTCAAATTTATATCATTTCGCAACTTGTCATTTTTAAAAATCATATAGAATGTCTTTTTGGTATTAAGAAACATGCTGTTATTGCTCATCCATATGGCTAATAGAGCCATTACAGTATTTAATTTTCGTTCCAAACTTTCCATCTGCAATGTATCATTCGTATCAGCAACGTGCAACATTGTGTCATCCGCAAACATCCGTATGTCACAATGTTGACCTATTGTTTTTTTCAAGTCATTTATATATAATATAAAAAGTAAGGGACCCAGACCAAAGCCCTGCGATACACCGTTCTTCACTTCGCGTTCGTCAGAATAAGTATTATTTACGAAGGTGTATTGTCGACGATTAAAAATATAAAATTTAAGTAACTCTAGAGCTCGTATTCCATATAAAATAGTTGATTAATTAAAAGATATCTATCTATCGTTTCGAAAGCTCGTTTATAGTTAATGATAGTGAACAAATAAACGAACAACAAGAGATGCAGAAATTAGACTTCAGAAAAATACACTGCAAAACTCATTTTAACGGAGTTGTTCTTTAACTTTGGCCTGCTTTCAGTTACATTGATGCATTTATGTATCGATATAAAAATGTCACTGTGAACCTAGCCTAAGAGTATTGCTGTATAAGAGATGTTACAAACATGGATAGACTCGTTTACATTGACTGATGTTCTGAATTTTTTAGAACATCGATACATCGAGTCTCAGACGAAATAACTGAAGACACAATACTAGAGAACAAATTAACTAAATAAATATAACTGTAACTTTCTGTATTTAATAAAAAATAAAAACGTGCAGCTTAACTTCAAGATTTAAAACAAGGTATATGTATAAAAATTATATAAATTTTATTTGTAAAATATACAAATTTCAATTCTTTTTTTAAGTTTCCAGTTATTTGTCTCAGTTATTTTGTTCGATTCCCGATACATCATATGATAGGGTTTTGATATATCTTATAGATATAATTCCGGACTATTTGAATAAGTGAGTCTTAATGTACAACACCACTGACGATCCCAGAAGAGACTTACGATTGCTGGAGTAGAATAAAAATCGAATCTGGATCAAAATTTAAGAAATGTGATATATTGCAGTATTCTTGAGTTAGAAATCCCAGAACATCCAGTGGCATTTGCATATCTTGTTGCATACGCAGTTGACATGGTAGAAATGATTACGGCTTGAAGCATGGAAATCGGGCATTTAAAACTCAATCAACTGATAAGACATGCGAGACCCCGGCTTGCTAAACATAGTTTCCAGCTAGCCACTCATAAGACAGAAAGCATATATTGTATCGACAAAACAGTGGATTGATATATCTCGATATCCGTGATGAATAAGTAAATTGAGACAAAGCGTGCAGTTAGGCATCTATAAGTTATGCTCGACAATGAGTTGACGTACTTTTAGCATGTCAGAGTTTCCGCTGTAAAAAGGAAATTTGAGACGACTGTGTTGAATGGACTGATGTTTAACATATCCTGTGCGAGACGGAGCTGGTTTTTTCATGTCAAGGTGATTTTTCATGTTAATGGTACACTAGATTCTCATATACTGTGCGGAAGTTTGGGCTGATGCCTGGAGAATTTTACAGACGTGGCATCACAGTTGTTTAAGAAACTTGAGCTTAAATTGCTTGTATCAGAACCGACTATCCTAGTGATTACCAGCAGACTAATCATAGATCTGCTCGCTACCCAGAGAAAGAATGTATATGAAAAAGCGAATGGTGTGAGTAAAAATGCAGTAAAAAAGAGGCGAGGTCAACTTTCATGCAATGTTGGCAATATAGTTGGAAAATAGAAAACGAGAGAGATGAAAGGTCAAGTTGATAAAAACAAAAAGAAACGAAAGTGCTCTTGTTCAACTTGTAAAAGTTATTTTGCAATTATATGTTTATGAACGTATATTAGATGATATATACTTTTTTGAATGTACTATTTTTTTGTAAAAAATCTGAGGAAAGCATCATGCTTCTTAGAGTACGTAAAGCTCTGTGTAGTGCGGGATTCAAACCACACTAGAATCTCAAACTAATGTCACTGACAAATATATACCATTCCGAAACTATTAATCGCATTACTTCAGGATAGATTGTCAAATTAGCACGCAACACATAAGCATATCTATTATGTTATCACTGTAACAAAAATTGATCAATATTGTTTTCAAATTCATGTGTAAAATACGTAATTTTTTTTAAAGCTTTATCAGTTATTAAAGTTCAAGACTTCATTTTAAGAATATTTTGTAACTGAAATCTCGGATGGAATAACAAAACTGAATTATATAGAAATCTCTACATACTTAGCTTCTTATTCCACCCGAAGCTTTAATTGTATAATTCGATAATAAATACTAGCCTATGATAATATATACCTTATGTTCATGTCCATGATGATGATGATGTGTTTCCGTTTCTTTATGTGAATGGTGGTGGTGATGCTCTAAATTCATGAAATGTAATAATTTTAACAAAGATTAATGTCTCAAGTAATTATAATTATTTGAAGTAACTTTTGACCGAGTGTATAACATTTTTGTTTTAATAAAATATGTTTATTTTAAGGTTTAGGCATATATTTTTTTGCCTACATCAGAAACGTAACAATTGGAAGGCAAGTTTGTCAGAAGCACATAACTTTGTTTATATGTTTGTGTCAATACAGTTTTGTAGTCAAAAATTACTTGGAAATAAAATGAATAGGAATAATACACTGGAGGGAAAAAACGGACACTTAATTTGTATGAAACACATTTCTAACTTCAAATCGCCATAATTTCGCTAATTTTGTAGATAGATGTAAAACTTCTTTTTCATCCGAAAGCACAAAGCTTCAACTTTGTTGTTCTATTTAAAATAGCTATTTTTGTGACTAGGGAAGTGAACGGCTGAAAATCGGTCTTACGAAGTGGCCGGTCGCTCTCATGTTGCAAACATAATATTTTATTACGACTCAACGTCAATTGTTTCTTTGAGCCCTCTGAAGCGAGCACGAAGAACCACTTTGCTCACCATGGGCATACTTCGTGCCTCAGGGAACGAAGTACTACTTTACGCGTCTATTTAGAGGGCGCGAAGGAACAATTCGCGTGCAGGTGTGATAAAATAGTTATTTTTTCTATGTATAGTAACCATACTGAACTCACTAAAAAGGTGATGCAGTTACCTGCCTTCGACACTATCTTACAGATGTCGGTAATCAATCAGTAAAATAAATGTAATCTTAAAAATATTGTTCTGTACTATATAACAACAACCAAGTGAGATTTATTAGTTACTTGGAAATTGATATGCGATTAACATAAGAACTCTTGTGGTATCCTGATCTTGCCGTCATCATATGAATTTCGTCTTATGTATATTGGAAATCAGATAATACAGTAAAGTTCATTCTCACGATTGTGGTCAAAGACAGGTAACCGCGAAGCTTTTCTGGTGGGTCCAATGCGATCACCAGCACAAATCGAAAAAATTATGGAAAAAATATTGAGATGAAACACATTAAAATTGCAGAAATTTCATCTTTCGATTAAATTCGAAAGTATTGAAGTTGAAATAATTTTTATAATTATGGTGATTACGAAATATTAATATAAAATCATATTTATAAAATATCAGGTTTTAAGTCCGTTAGAACTTAATTATGAGTAGGCATCAACGCACTTACAAATGAAGCTAGACTTTCACCGGAAGTTTATATATTGCGAACATAATGAATTTTTTTGTTTTAATGTTCAATTTAACATTTTTGTTGGTTTATTTATTCTATAGATTTCTCAGAGAAGTACACAAATAGTGGCTCGCATTGAAAAATTCACAGAACATGAATCTCATTACAAAATTATTTTAAATTTCATGATTATTATTTTAATTTAAATTCATTATTTGTGTTTGACATAAAAATAAATTTCGTTTTTAAATAAAAGTAAAAAACATTCTGCATAAACTTAGCGACCCCCTCACTCCCCCTCTCTAAAAATTTCGAAAAAAGTACCCATTTTCAAAATGCTATAACTTCGTTAATTTCCATCGAAATTTCATTTTTAAAAGAAGAAAAGAAAACTTTAAATCTTTACTTAACGCTACATGGAAAAAAAGTAAACAGGACCTATTACTGCTTACCAAGCAACCGTTATTGTTAACGTCAAAGGAAAGATTACTAATAGCAAACAGCAACGGCTCCGCAGATAAGATTGAGCTGTTACTTTACCATGCGGACTATACAGTTTGTCGCATTTTTTGGATACTGACACATATTTTCATTCAAACATTTGTTTAAGTTTATTGAAGCATTTATTTAATATTTCCATTTAAGATAATCATTACTTTTATAGTAAACTTCGAAATTAATTAACCTCAATAAATACTCTTTTTTTATTAAAAACATTAATTATAATTAATTTTATTCATATTCATATTAATATTATTTAGTTGCATAATATTTATTATAATACAGAATGTAATATATTTTATATGATAAATTTAATTTTATTTAATTATTATTAAATTAACATTTTTTATATTAATTACGATTATAATAAAAATGTTATAGCGTTTGACATTAATTTTCTTACAATAAAATACTTGTTTGAATTGTGAAATAAAAAATTCTAAATACACGTGCGTATTGTTTTCATACAATGGTTTCTGTTAACTGAGGAAAAACGGCTAATCGCGAGAAAACAGTACTCAGTACTCCTCAAGCGGAGTAACTGGTACTGATTGCAAAAGTTGCTGTTTATTTTTTTCCGAGTACATTTGACACAAATTGTCAAAACTGAACACCAGATGCCACAGTATTTGACTGAACAAAAATACGTTTTTTGCACATTTATTTTTTAACTTCAAACGTACAAACATTGTTTGCATGTCTAAATTGTATTAATAACAGGAAACAAAAGTTCGTTTTTTTCTGAACAATTTTCACTCAGAAAAAATGAAAACTCGATGAAAATTAAGAATGTTACAGCCATTTAAAAAAATGGTCACTTCTAAACAAATGGCATTTTACTTGACATGTGAGAGAAGTAGGCGATTCCACGCGAGTGTGAAATGACCCAACGAGCGAAGCGAGTTGGGTCACAAACTTGCGTATGATCACCAACTTTTCTCAAAAGTTGAGTACTATACTTTTTTGTTGAATGTTACTTTTCTCTTTCTTCACCGTAAACAGTGAAAAAAGACACTTCTCCAGGAAAAGAAATGTAAAGAAACGTTAGGTAACTCGGTGGTCAATATCTGTCATAATTTCAATTTTTTTCATGAAAATTATAAAGAAAAATGGGCTCTTTAAATCCAGTGTTTTACTTTTTTATGTGTATCAAAATAGTTCAGAAAAAAAAGAAAATCTGTTAATCTGATTTGTGATAAATAACGAAAATTTAGAGAAATAATCAAGTTTCAACTGAATCATCAATGTTTCTAGAAAAACAACAAATTTATTAATTTCATATTCAGAGGTATTTCAAACGATTAAGGGGACATTCCAGCGGAATAGCTAAAATCAAGAAAAATGAACTGATTTGTAAGACTCTTTTTTATTTTAGTCTTTAAGAATAATATATTGAAGATTTATTGTTAAAAATGAAAAATAGCAATAATTTTTAACTTATTTGTTAATGACAATGTAAAATATGGCTATTTTCAAAATGAGTTGGGTACTGCAATTTTTAAATGATTTACTTATTTTTTGTTTTAAAATGCTTGGAAAAGACTAAGGAACAAAATCTCTAGACAGAATGTCGATATTTATTTGAATAAAAAAGTTATCTGCGTTTTTCTAAAATGTGGCTCAAAAATAGGCCAAATTCAGGTGTTTTTGTGTAACTGCGAGATAATTGTGTATAACATTTTTTGCAATTAAAATATCAAAAATCCGTTTAGAGGTTTTTTTTCTTATACTTTTCTGAATAGTTTAAACACAAAAAAACAAATAAATCGGTTGAAAATTGCGGTACCAAACACATTTGGAAGTTGGAAAAATGTAAAAAATAAGTTTTCGAGATAGTCGTGTTTAAATTCAGTTGACTCATAATTTGGTAAGTTTCATAATTTTTTTTTCACATATATACGCATATAAAGCAGCTTGATATCCCTAGACCCGATTTGAAATCTCAGAAAGTGATAAAATGCAATGAAACATAATTTGATTAAATGCTGATTTTTCATGAATTTTTGTTGGGATGTCCTCTTAAAAGAATAAAATACAAACAAACAGATCTAAATTGAGAAAGTCAGAGCCATTAGAAAAAAGTTTGTATTTTCAAGAGAAATATATTATAACTCAATTAACCGATTTTTTTGTTTATGAAAAATTTATTAAACATAAAAAAGTGAAAACTAGGGTTTTGAACAGCATATTTTGCTTTACAATTTCCATGGAAAAACTTAAAATTATGACAGATATTGACTCAGTTTCGTTAGACTTTGCTCAGAAATGACCATTTTTCTTGAAATGGCTGTAACTTTCTTGATTTTTATCACATTTACATTTATTGTAAGTTAAAAATGTTCAGAAAAAACGAACTTTTGTTTTATGTTATTAATTTTAATCGAAATTAGACATGCAAACAAGGTTTCTACGTTGAAAAATAAATTTGCAAAAAAATACATTTTTGTTAAATCAAATACAGTGCAATCTGGTGATTGGTTTTGACAATTTGTATCAAATGCAGAGTAAAGCAGATATCTTCAGTTTTCTTTTCTTCTTTTAAAAATGAAATTTCGATAGAAATTTACAAAGTTATTACATTTTAAAAATTGGCAATTTTTCTGAATTTTTTAGAGAGGTGCTAATTTTTGCATCATTATGATTGATATACACTCACCATTTACATGATGATGACTGTGGTGATGGTGATGTTGGTTTTTATGCTGATGCTGTAAAAAATATATATAAAAGATATAAAAGTAGTTTGAATTTTTCTTATCAAAAAATTCGCTTTGATTCCGACTCGAAACCGATACAAAAAACCGATGACTAAAGAAATCGGTTCAACGTGTACAGAATACTCAACGTGTTTCTGAATCTTTTCCGAGGTTTTGATATTGAAATGGTGGATACTTTACGAGTTATTTTGGATTATTTTTACTAGTGTCAATAATCCACAGTGATGGATTCGAACCTAGTAGGTATTTTTTTCACCCTAAAAAGTGTATTCTTATGACTTTTGATTTGTAAATATTTAGACACTTAAAGGAAAACGATTAAAAAAATCTTATTTGAAAGCAACTTCAAAAATATATATACTTATTCACAGATGTAAAACAGTTGAGACATTTTGTTGATAATGATCAACTTAAAATGATTAAATCGGTGCTCTCATCTCAACAACAATATACACTAGAATAAACATCGGCACATCTCGAAGTATAAAAAAACCGCGATTTATAAATATTTATAAAAATAATTAAAAATTTATTTAAAAAATATCTATAAAATTTGCTAAAATTTTGTTAACAATCGTTTTCGGTTTAGTCGCAATAATATGTTATTCGTGCCGGTTCAGTCTTGTTTGACGCTGCGCGCTAGTGATTGTTTATGATTTTAAAATTGTCATATCTTTAAAAGTATCAAACCAATTGACCTGACATTTTTCAAAAAACATCTTTGTACATTAATAAACAAAGTTGTCACTCAAAATTGTTTAAAAAATAACTTCTTTCAATAGAAGTCTAAAAAATTTTGTTTTTTGTTTACATTAAATTATTATTAATAAAATCAAGTTTTTATTAACTTTTCATCATAAATTCAGTATCGCTTGAGTGTCCTAAACAATATGAAAAAAAAATTATATATGTTTGGTTAATATTTCGATGAGATATATCAATATTAATATAAAAAACATTGAATTTTGATCGAAAAAAATAATCAGTTTTAATTTTTTTTCTCAAAAACAAAACATCGGATTAAAAAACTTTAAACGGAAGAAAGATATAGTTTTTCATTCTCTACATAACAGTATTTTTTTCAAAAATTTTGTCATTCGTAAAACTTTAATTGTTTGGCATTTTCCCTCGATCTGAGAAATTCAAGTGAGAAGTTTCGAGCGCTCGACCGGTTCTTAACAGGTTGACAGAACGTTGATGCACCGTTGAATCAACGTTAACGCACAAAGTTGAATTAAGGTTGACACAACGTTAATCAACGGTTGAATCAATGTTGAGTCTTCGAGGATAATTAATTGATGTTGTTCATACCTTGTGATGATGGTGATGTTCACCTGTAAAGAAATAGGGTTTATTTAATATATGATAAAATAATTTTTATAAAAAAATATGAAAATTAATAGTATTTCAATTTGTCAGAAAAACATATGGATAAAGTAAAATTACTACAATTCGTCAGTTATTATCCTCAAAGTAACTCATAGACACTCATGCAATCCAAAAAATGAATTAATTTCTATAGATTAAATAAAACAATTAAAAAGATAATAAAAATAATTTGATAAGTACCATTAACAATTGATTCAAATATTCAAGAAGTATGACGTGACTTGCTTTCATTAACCCATTTCCGATCAAATCATTAAAAAAACTATTTTCCAACAAAATTTTTATACATGTATTTGTTACATCAAAATGTACAAGAAAATGCAAAAATATAATTTTTTTGCAATAATTTGTTTATTTGAAAAAATTGTTCTATTGTTAATAATATTTGAAACTGGCTATATTTGTCACCATTATGCATTATTAAAATAAATATTTGTGATTTTTTTGATATATTAAAAGTCAAAAAAGATTCTTTTGGAAAGGTGTGTTTTCACACCAATGGCAAGAAATGGTTTAAACAGCATATTGTAAGATTCATGAAATTTATGATTTTACATAAAAGTCTCAAATATTATAAAATCTTAGCTCTGGATGTAGTTCTGTGGGCCAACAGGAGTGTTTGATCCTTGTCGACACAAGATCTTATCGAGCTTTTCTTGTGTCTAGAGTATTGTTATTATTATACAATACCTCATATCGAGGTATTAAATTAACAGAAGATATCAAATTCCAAAAACATAAAAAAATATACAATTATTAATATAAGTTATTGTCTGTGTGTTAGGTTTGCATGTCATTCTGATAACAAACTCTGACAATAGGTATCTCCATTCGAAGAATTCGTTGTTTGTGTATCTCTAATACATCAACAATTCAAAGTATACACATAGTCATACAACACTTTGTTAAAATAAAGTTTCTTTCCTGACAAATTAAATTGGTTTATAAAAATAAAGAAATTACTTTTTATGAAAAAAAATCATTTATTTAAGCTAAACTAAATCAGTACAAACTTTTGTGCGAATGTTGTTCGTGATGTTCGTGGTTGGAATGGTGATGGTGCCTGAAAAAAACTGGAATTAGTAAAATAAAAAAATAATAATTTATTGATTATAGATGTACCCATTATAAATACAAGCGAGTCGAACAAAAATTTTCGTCATCCCTGCGCACAAAACACGATTTTGCTCCCGCTTTTTCAGGAGTTTTTAGAGAGTTTTAATCAGTTTTGCTCTGCGCGGGAGCAAAATCTTGAACTTGTTTGTACTTGCGATGAAAAATAACGTATTCACCATGGGAAACATGTTTTTCTCTCTTGATGCATAATATATTATGCATAATACTATTTGCTGATTTTTGTTGAAAAAATTGCAGTTCAGCTCGAAAAAAGAGAACTTCACTTTCAAATTATTTTATAACACTCAGAGGGGGAAAGTTTTAGACATTTTATTCTAGGTATATTTCGTATATTAGCCACTCGAAATCGAAATTTAGATCATTTATAACACATTTGTTTGCTGAAACTTCGAGCTTATATAAATTTTTATTAAATCCTTTACAAATTCATTATATGTATCTAATTTTCCCTTTATTTAGAATCTGTAATAACAATAAATAACATTTTTAATATGAGATGAGTTACTGCTAACAAACACCCTTAAATAATTTCTCATTGTTTCTATTGATGAAATTTATAAATGTTCTTGATTTTGAAATACCAAAAAATCAAGTTGATTTTATAGTTGAAAGAAAGATCATTTCTATAATGGAAAATGTAGTTACAATAATTTTATTGTAAAACTAAAGATTTTAGGCAGTTAGCTAATTGCCGTCCGCAAATCAATAATTACAAAATTAATTTTGTTTTCTCACAAATATTCTGTCCAGTTGTATTTTTTATCAATAATGTATGTTTTCTAATTAATATTATTGAAATCGGTTTGCCAAACAGTACCTTCTGAAATGTTTGAAATATCTCAATGTGTCGATCGGGTCGAATTCAATGAAAAATTATTTGCTAATACTTAGAGCAAATGCAAGTATCATTTCAGAGCTTTTCAGAGAAAATATTTGAATAGATTATCCAATAATATATTAATAGATATTCTTGATATTAGAACTTGCAAAAATCTTTTCTTCGTGTTATATTAATTTGAATTAGATTTAAAAAATGGTGTCTGACATCTTTCTCCCATACAACTAATCCTATGACAATTTATCCCATGCAATTAATCCCATGAAACTTTGTCCATTTTAATAATAATAAAACAAAATGTTGCCTTCTCATCATAAATTGACACGCATCATCGCTTCGCGTGCTTGATTAAAAGAAAAGCGTGTATATAAATATTTAAAAAAAAGTTTTATAATTTATAACGAAAATAAGTACATTATAAACATATTTTTATCTTTTAGTGTATTTGATCTAAATTGTTATGTATATGATTATTTTTTTTTATTAATATTTTATAAAATTAGTTATAATTGCATTATTAAATACCTATTCTTATTATAAATTATATTAATTTGTTTAAATATTCATATACACATCTTGCTTTTAATCAAGTGCGCGAAGCGAAGCATATTGAAGGATAAGTGTAAGGAATAAGTTTTGTTGATTAAATATTTATGTGTTTCGATAATGTAGCGCTCTTCAGTTTAAGCAATTTGTGTGTGCGTGAACGATCGGTTAACAGTCGCCTGAGTCATTCTGTTCTTCCGCGACGATCAAGCAACAGGCTCAAAGTCGGTGAGCGTTAGTGGTGAAAATTACGAGAATTCAGAGAAAGAGAGAATCGAGTCAGGTCACTTAGTCCCCACCTATTCAATTAAATCCTATAATAAG